>CM041777.1:87903119-87923586 GCA_023374045.1 Limonium bicolor | reverse complement strand
AGAAAACAAGTTAGCTTAGCTTGGGACTTTCCACCAATTTTCATTCCTCTAACCTTTGGATGACAAGGGGTGTGAAGTAATGCCTTATTCCGCAATACCTTTCAACAGCACGCACTCATGATCAGATGCATAATTTTAACTGCAATTATCTCTTTTTAAAGTATTCGTCTTCGAGAATTATGTATCAAACAACTAATATTTGAGATTGCAGAGTTATTCAGTAACCCAGACTTTTCTCTCTATCCTTGAGATGGTGTTGGGCCAACTATCCCAGATCCCGAGACCTTAGGTAGATAGGTGTTAAGGCACCCTTAAGACTTAATAACTGGATAGACGAGGTCTGCTATTGTTAGGAAAAAAAATTTGATCAGTGGAGTACCTTGCCTTATCCTTTTCATTCCAAACATTCACTTCATTTCCAAAAGCCCAAGCTAAAATAATCTGGTTTGCACAACTAGCCAATCTACCATATTTCAGTGAAAAGAGAGTATTTTAATTAAAACAATTTATACAAACCTCACAAGCAAAAAGATTCCTACGGTTTTCACTTGGTTTAATTCATGGTGTGCACAGGCATTAGAGCAGTAAAAAGCAAGTGTGGCATTAAAGAACAACTAGCATGTTTTCAGGGAAAGATCTTTCCTTCCTCACACTTAAGAGGAGCAATGTCCTCATTGGTCATAGAAGAAAAGCAGTGAAAAGAGCTTTCAAAACATGTTATACTCATAATAGATGCATATGCAATAATTAACCCTCAACGCAAGAAAGGTGGAACATGAATAAGTTAAATTAGGAACTGAGACTCCCCTGGTGTTATAGATTGAGGAAGATGTTCTTCCTCACACTTGAAGTTTTGCAGGGGTCGAGATATTCCTCATGAGTCACAGACAGTGTGCATTTTGTGCAAAGTAAAAGTTGCGAGTTTTCCAAGCCATTCGTTTCGCAGTAGATGGGACATGTAAGTAAATCAGTGACGAATGTTGTACTGCTCAGAGAAATAAGAAATGTAGCAATTCAGAATTTAACCACTGCCAATATAACACCATCACTTCACCTGTTAGTCCCGTGTTTTACCGTTAGTTTTTAACAGACAAAAGTAAAGCAAGTAAAGAAAAAAAATGAAAGTACAGAAAAACAATAAAAGAAAAGAAAGAAGTAAAGATAGGATGGCGGTCACTGAGGCGGTGGTGGTGGCGGAGGTCTCGCTCCCATCTGGGCCATGAGCATCTGTAAGAGCTGGTAGTCTAGGCCTGATGAGCTGATGCCTCTCTCTGGTGAGCAGATGCCTGTGCCATGAACTGAGCAGTCTCCCGCTGAAAAGCATCACTACGCTCCAAGCGCTCTGTGAGCATAGTCTGGGTGTCGCGAAGGGAAGTCTGCTCTTCCTGGAGGTGCCCCTGAGTCTGGCGGATGTCATCTATGTGTCCCTCCATGCGCACCTGGCGCTGCTGCACATCCCCGACCTGCTGCTGTACATCCACAAACTGCTGCTCCATACCCCCAAAGCGCTGCTCCATCCTCTGCTGCTGCTGGAGTAGGGAGTCCATCATGGTCTGCATCTCTGGCGGGATGCTCATCACTGGGGGTATGGGAGGTGCCATGGTAGCAGTGGCCGCCGGAGTGGAGCTAGAGCTCGCAGAGGTGCCGGCGGATCCTAGGCCCGAGCTACCCTTCACCAGCTGCCATCATCAAGACAAACGAAGCCCCATCTCCTGAAGGTCCCAAGGGAGATGGGTGTCTCACCCTCCCTCACCTCAATATCAGTGAAGATCTCCTCGGGGAGGGTGGCGGCAAGAAGATGCTGAATAAATATGGGAAAGATGGGGGTGATCTTCTTCTTCTTCGTCTTCTGATAAGTCACCACCTTCTGCAGCTGTCTGAACATCACGAAGGGGAGTGAGAGCTGCTGAGAAGGTGGGCGTGGGGCGGCTAGGAGATAATCGAGGAGAACCAGTCCTCGTCAGAAGCATAATTTCTGACATGAGGCCGGATCTGATGACTGAGGATCTCTGCAAGGGTTCTCTGGGGAAGGGAGGGGAGGATAGCATAGGAAAGCACAGTCTTATTTTCCTCACCCCGTCGGCGAGTAGTACTCCCTACCGCTTGTAACCACCTAGACTTAGTCTGCCTAAGCTCATCCTCCGTAAAGTCTAAATGGGTCTCCGCATTATCCGGGAGGAGTAAAAGAATAGCAAAAGTCTCAGGGGTTACCTCCACCTGGAACTGGCACACGTAGGAGGTAATGCTGTTTGTCGTGTCGGATGCCATAGCATTGGCGTAGAATTCTCGGACCGCTCCGGAGAGAAGACACCCTCGCCCATGCGCAAGATCCTTCTGGCGCCAAAACCCTCAAAGATGTCTGTAAGACCAGTGGCAGCTGATGCTTCGGCGTGATGCGCCGCTCGATGACAAAGATCCACCCTGCTCATACCAGGCATGGCGGTAGCAGAGATGAAGCCATCAGGTCGGAGTGGGGTGGCGGCTGGCTCTGACTGGTCGTCAGGGCGTGGGTTCCTCGAAGAAGACCCCGTGCGTGTAGCACCTCCTCTTAGTGCGAGCCATCTAAACGGTAAACAAAAGCAGTAAGAAATCTAAAAGCAAGAAAGAGAAGCAACAAACACACCAAAACCCGAAACCGATCGAGCAGTAAGTTCTATTTGAACACATTCTTGCACAGAGTTATTTTAGGAGTTTCAAGGCATTAAAACATCCAAACATAGCAAAACAAGAGCATTAAACAATATAACATAAACCTATAAAACAATTGCAGAAGAATTCAAAATTTTGTACATGTCCGGGTCTACGTCCGGGTCAACTTAGCCGGACGCAGATCCGGACGCAGTATAGAACCCTAAAAAATTTGCGCCGCGACAGACAGTTTCAAAAGTGGCTAATTCATCCAGAAAACGCCAAATTTCTCACACACAGATTCACAACTTGGCTCCCATCATCAAATTTACCATATAATCCTCTCAAACTACTTAATCCAATGCATTATGATAGAAATTTCAACCAAAATCGCGAAATTAAAATTGTTGAAACCTGATTCGTTTAGGTTTGGTTAGGAATTTGACTGTGGGGTAAATGGGGGGACGACGGCGGTGGTTCAGGCGTCGGGGCGTTCTGGTGGTCGCCGGCGAGAGCGAAGGGTGGTGGTGGTGGTTGTGGTGTTCGGAAATCGTAGAAGAAGATGGAGTTGGTTCTATGTCTGGTTCGTGTTTGTCGGGGCGGAAAAGAAGTAAGAACGAAGAAGACAAGAAAGAATAAAGAAGAAGAAAAATCGGGGCCGCGATTAGTTGTGTCCGGATTTGGCGTCCGGATCCGGACGGATTAGGGTTTGCATGTGTCTGGCTTTACGTCCGGCTGGGTTTAGCCGGACGCGTTGGAAAAACTCTCTCTTTTTTTATATAAATTAAATTAAATGCCACTAATCTAAACACCTCAATTATTTTAAATAAAAATTTAAAAAGGAAACATTACCAAAAATAATCAAACAAAATAAAACAACACAAGAAATGCAGAAGTTAAATAGCAAAAGTGTTAAAGGACTCCCTGATCCGTGATGAACACTGCCATGATATTTCCCACACTTGAGTTTAGTTTAGCATTAGAATGAAGAACCTGACAGATTAAATCTGCAAAACCAGAAGAACTCAAATGGAACCAAGCAGAGTTATTTATTGAAATAGGGGGGGGTCGGGCTCGTGCTGTAAAATAGTAAAAATTCTCAATAGATTAAAAGAAATTATATCAAGTATAGGAAAGTGTAAAAAGAAAGTGGAGAAGAGATTTTATACTGGTGGGTTGCCTCCACCAAGCTGCCCATCTTTTCGGTCTTTGGCTAGACCGTTCAATTGTGTACTCGGCATGGCGGGTTGTAAACAGTGATCACCGAGTGAACTTCGGTACTGTTACTACCCAAATAATGTTTCAGCTGGGATCTGTTGACTTTGAATGTCTCACCTTCTGTGTTGATTAGATCAATGGCTCCATAAGGTGAGACACTTGTCACTATGAATGGGCCGGACAACGAGATTTAGCTTTCCTGGGAATAGTTTCAGGCAGGAGTTGAATAGAAGAACTTATCCCCCACGTGAAACTCACGCTTGACCAACAGCTTATCATGCCACCTCTTCGTCTTCTCCTTATAAATCTTGGCGTTTTCATAAGCTGCCTCTCTAAACTCCTCCAGATCACACAGCTGTAGCTTACGCTTCTCACCAGCCTTTGGAGATCAAAATTCAATGCCTTAATTGCCCAAAAAGATTTGTGCTCCAGCTCCACAGGTAAGTGACACGCCTTGCCATAAACCAACTTGTATGGGGACATCCTAAAGGTGTTTTAAAGGCAGTGCGGTATGCCCACAAGGCGTCATCTAACTTAAGGGACCAGTCTGCCTCGAGGATGTGATAGATTTCTGGAGAATCCACTTAAGCTCCCTGTTGGTGATCTCAGCGTGTGGGTGATACAGTATGTTTTGATGTGATCGGTGTTGCAGAACCTTATGCCGTACACCATACTCTGCAGAAGAGTTTCAAACTGTTTGTTGCAGAAGTGTGTACCCCCGTCACTAATGATCGCTTGGAACACCAAACGGGAAAAGATATTCCTTTTAAAAACTTAAGCACCACTCTTGCATCATTGGTAGGTGCTGCTATTGCTTCAGCCCACTTGGTGACATAATCTACTGCTACCAAGATGTAGAGGTTACCTTGAGATGGTGGGAACGGTCCCATGAAATCAATGCCCCAAAGATCAAACGGCTCAACCTCCAAGATCGAATTCAATGGCATCTCGTGGCGTCTGGATAAATTCCCCTGCCTTTGACATTGATCACAAGTGGAAACAAATTGATAGCAATCCTTGTTCAAGTTTTCCAAAAGAAGCCAGCCTCCAAAACTTTCGCGGCTGTCCTAGCCGGACCAAAATGACCCCCTGCTTCTCTAGAATGGCAATGCGTCAGGATGTCTCTAGCTTCATTCTCAGATACACAACGACGAATCATACCATCTGCACAGACCTTAAACAGAAACGGGTCGTCCCAAAGGTAATGCTTGACCGTGGAGAAGAACTTCTTCTTCTGCTGATATGTCAACTCTGGAGGAACGATGCCCTTGGCTAGGTAATTTGCAATATCAGCATACCAAGGGTCCGTGGAATGACCGATCATGTAGACATACTCATCAGGGAAATACTCATTGATCAGCCTGCCATCATCTGGAACTTCCATACGGGATAAGTGATCCGCTACTCCGTTCTGCGCTCCAGGTTTGTCTCTAATCTCAATGTCAAATTCCTGCAAAAGCAAAATCCATCTGATCAAACGAGGTTTAGCGTCAACCTTTCCAAAGAGATACCTGAGAGCGGAGTGGTCGGTGTGCACGATGACTTTGCTGCCAATGATGTACGGTCGAAACTTATCACAAGCAAAGACAATCGCCAGCAGCTCCTTCTCCGTCGTGGCGTAGTTCTTCTGCGCCTCATTCATAGTCTTACTAGCATAGTAGACTATCCTCAATACCTTGTCATGCCTCTGACCCAAAGCTGCTCCCAATGCGTAATCGCTGGCATCACACATAATCTCGAAAGGCAACGACCAATCAGGAGCAACAATAATAGGTGCAGAAACCAACTTAGCTTTAAGCAAATTAAAAGCATCTAAGCACTCTTTTGTAAACTCAAATTTAGCATCCTTAAGTAATAAATCGCAAAGAGGCTTAGAGATCTTAGAAAAATCCTTAACAAAACGCCTATAAAAACCTGCGTGACCGAGAAAGCTTCGGACATCCTTTACCGATGATGGTGGTGGCAGCTGCTCTATTACTTCAATCTTTGATTTGTCTACCTCGATCCCTTTCTTAGAAATCTTATGTCCGAGCACGATGCCTTCCTGCACCATGAAGTGGCACTTCTCCCAATTGAGCACCAAATTAGTTTCCTTGCACCTAGCTAAGATTAAATCCAAGTTTCTCAAACATGAATCAAAAGTCGGTCCAAAGACAGAAAAATCATCCATAAAGATTTCGATGCACTTTTCAATAAAATCAGCAAAGATAGCAGTCATGCATCTTTGAAATGTAGCTGGTGCATTACACAAACCAAAGGGCATGCGTCGATAAGCATAAGTACCATACGGACATGTAAAAGTGGTTTTCTCTTGGTCTTCCTTAGCAATTGGAATCTGAAAATAGCCGGAGTAACCATCTAAGAAACATAATATTCTTGTCCTGTAAGCCTCTTCAGCATCTGGTCAATAAAAGGAAGGGGGAAATGGTCCTTCCTAGTGGCGGCATTTAATTTCCTATAATCAATGCAAACTCTATGCCCGGTAATAGTACGCTGAGGAATTAATTCACCATTATCATTAGGCACCCCAGTTAAGCCTCCTTTCTTAGGTACGACCTGTGTAGGACTTACCCATTCGCTGTCAGAAATCGGGTAGATGATACCTGCATCCAAGAGCTTGATAACCTCCTTCTTAACCACCTCTTTCATGTGCGGGTTCAGTCTTCGCTGAGGATGTCTCGTTGGTTTGTCATTCTCCTCAAGGTAAATGCGGTGAGTGCAGAATGTAGGGGCAATGCCTTTGATATCAGCAATGGACCACCCTAGTGCCTCTTTGTTCCTCTTTAGAACCTGCAACAAGGCTTCCTCTTGTTCATTGGTTAAACTATTAGAAATAATGACAGGCAAATCAGATGGAGGAACTAAGAAAGCATATTTAAGGTGACTAGGAAGAGGGTTAATTTCAAGGGAAGGTGGTGAGTCCACAGAAGGAGTTAGCGTCTTTGGAACTTGGTCCAGCGGTTCCTCTTCGATTCTGTGGTTCTTCCTATATGGCCTCCCAGCAGCAAGCTGAAATGCTGCAGCAGAAATCTCAGAATCATCATGAGCTGTTTCTATGGATTCTACCAAGCACTTCTCCAATGCATCCAGCTCCGTGGGGCTGTAAGAATAGTCCTGCATCAAGGTATCAATACAATCTAAACTGAAACAAGCATGAACATCAGAAGGGTGGGTAGTAGCCTTGGTCATATCAAATACAAGCTGCTCATCATGTAACCGCAGTATAATCTTCCCTCCTTCAACATCAATGAGGGTCCTTGCTGTACGCATGAATGGTCGACCTAAGATAAGCGGTACTACCTTGTCCTCCTCCATGTCTAAAATAACAAAGTCAGCAGGGAAAGCAAAAGTACCAACCGAAACAATTAAATCCCTTACCACCCCTTTAGGTAGGATGATTGACCTATCAGCTAATTGTAGAGTAATTCGGGTAGGTTCACATTCTCCTAAACCAAGCTTCAAATACATTGATAAGGGCATTAAATTAATACTCGCACCTAAGTCACATAAACCCTTACCACAGTTCACATTACCTATCGCGCAAGGTATGACCAGAGTACCTGGATCATCAAGCTTAGGTGGAAGCTTCTTCGAAAGGACGGCTGAAACGCTCTCGGTAAGCTGCACAGTATCTTTCTCCACTAAAGACCGTCTATTGGACAGGATGTCCTTCATGAACTTCGCATATATCGGCATCTGCTTCAACGCTTCAGAAAAAGGAATGTTAATGGTTAGCTTCTTAAATACTTAAGAACTTACCAAACTGCTCATCCAGGTCTCTCTTCTTCAACCGGTTGGGAAAAGGAACCGACACTTCATCAACTGCGGCGTGGAGGTGGGGAAACCTTAGGAGTCTTGCTAATCGCCACCTCCTTTTCAACTGGTTCCTCCTGAGAACCTGCTGGTGCAGTTTCTTCATTTCACTCAACATTAGGAAGAGGAGCCTCAGGGGTCACTTCAGGGTCGGTCAAGCTGTGTACCACTCCTCAACGTGATTGCCTTGGCATGCTCTCTCGGATTCTGCTCTGACTGACTGGGCAAAGAACCCAAAGGACGTTGAGCCAACTGCTGCGATATCTGAGATAGCTGAGTCTCGATGTTCCTATTGAATGTCCTTTGATCATTGTTGAAGGTCCTCTGCTCCTGATTGAAAGCTTCCAGCTCATTAAATTTCTTGGTGTTAACCGTGATGAAATCATTCATTCTGGCCAGAACTTCATCCATACTAGAGGACGCACCAGCACCTGTATTCTACTTGCTGATTCTGTAGTGGCTGCTTCTGATAAGAGGAATTATACTGTGGGGTCTTTGGTTGTAATTGCTGTTACCGCCAGCTTGGTAACGATTCTGCTGCTGAGAATGGTAACCCGGGTTGCCTTGATTTCCGAAATAATTACCCGGTCTGTTACCAACATAGTTTGCTGCCTCTTCTTGCGGTGGAACACACTGGCACATGTTAGAACCTCTACCACAATACTCACATTGAGGGAATGAATCAGTGATAGCCGATGCGTTTGATTTTGGGTTCATCATGTGCAAATCTTCTCAAACTGCTTAGAAATGCTATCCATCTTAGCAGCTAAGAGGGTATTCGAGTCTACCTCATAAATTCCTGCATTCTTCTTTGGAAAGATCTCAGTGGCAGCTCTAGCACCTCCCCATTGGTTAGCTGAATTGGAAAGAGTTTCCAACAACTCCTTTATCCTGGTGATTGGAAGCTCCATAAGACTTCCTCCTGCACAGGTATCAACTAATAGACGGCTCTGGGGGTCTAGATCCTTATAAAATGATTGCAATACAACTTCTTCTCCCAGACCATGATGTGGCACTCTTCTTACAATTCCTTTGAATCGCTCCCAAGCTTCAGAAAGAGTTTCACCGCTATACTGTTTGAAGTTGTGATCTCACCTCTCATTGCCAGCATTCGGGACGGTGGAAAGTACTTTGCTAGGAACGCATTTGCTAGCTCGCTCCAGGAAGTGATACTGTTTGGAGATAGGGAGTTCAGCCACTCTGCAGCCTGTCCCTGAGTGAAAAAGGAAACAAGGTTAGCCTGGCTACCTCCTGAGAAGCTGGTGTTGAACATGCTCCAACCAATCGCAGGAAGGATGTAAGATGAACATTTGGGTCTTCAGTAACTACTCCACTGAACTGTGGAGCATTCAGGACCATCGTGACATAATGGGTCTTGAATTGCCATTCTACCCCTTCCGGTAGTGCAGGGATTACTATTGGTGATGTGAGTCCCTCCACATTCGGACGAGTGTAGTCGTTCATCCTTCTTTCTCTGCTGATACCGTCCATAAGATACTCTTCTGAACAAAGGTATCACCTGGTGAGTCTTTGAAAAACACTTCTGGTTCAACTGAAGACTCCAGTACCAATCCCTGACGACTTCTTCTTGTAAGTCGTTCTATCTCATGTTCCAGCTCAAATTCAGGATTTCCTTCAGAACGAGTTTTAACCATAAACCAAAATCAGATAACTGACAGTAATGTAGTTGTAAAAGTAAACTCAATCGGGTAAAACCAAAATAAACTAGAACCAAAAATAAGAAACAAATTGCACAAAGCTAAGAAAATGAACAAAAGAAAATAAAATAAAATAAAACAAAAATAAACTAAAAAGCAAAAATAAAATAAAATAATACCAATATAAAAATTAAACTAAGCAACCGTGCCTCCCCGGCAACGGCGCCAAAAACTTGTTGGGGTAAAACCTAACGGTAAATTGTTGTTGGGGGTTTAACCTAACGGCAAGTGTACCGGTCGATTATAGCAAGTTTAAATCTCGGAGTATTCCCTGAGTATCGAACCAAGGAGGCATGGCTAGTTTAATACTTACACACAAACAAGAATAATAAATAACAGGAAATTGGGGGTTTTTGTGTGTGATGGTGAATGTTGTAAAAGAGTTCAATAAACAATAAATAACAGGTAAATAATTGTTTGGTTTTTGTTCGATAAAGGAACATTCCGGTTTACTACTTCTCTCTAGATTTGCAGTTTCTTCTCCTAAGTGATTTCTACAGAATTTGAATAAAACCCTAGAATAAGGATAACTCGTATTCGGTCTCCCGTTCCACGAATTCTAATTAGCAAAGACCGAATCCTAACTCTCGTTATGAATCCACTGTTTACTAATTGCTTTAAGCATAGTCTAGATTAATGGTCAGCTAGTGGTTTAGAGGAATTACCATCTATACTAACTGGTTCTTTTCCTATAGTCTATTGATAGCCGCAGTTCTCACTTATAAGCTAACAAACTGATAAACTCAATAATTGATCAGATTAAAAAGTTTAGGAATTCATAAGGGAAAAGAACTTTATTCTAAAGTACTGCAAAATCACAAAGGTTCAGAAATAATGAATCTAGAGATACATAGTAAACCGAAATGAAAGTGACTACTCAGCCATAGACAAATAAAATGCTCAATATAAACAGCATAAGGATAGAGGGATTAGCAGAAAAACTGATTTTAGAAGCCGTCGACGATTCTGCAAATTCCACTCTTGTCTGTCACGTCCGTCGTTGGGTCGGACGTAGATCGGACGCCTTGTCCTGCCTGTCCGGATCCGGACGTCAATCCGGACGCGTCTAAATGACGCCCCGCGAGCTGGTTTCTGTCTGTGAGTGAGGGGGAAGGGTTACGGATGAAGATTATGAATGGAGATAGGGGTTTGTCGTGGATGAGCAGATGATATGGAGGGAGAGGAGGAGGTGTGATGTTTAGACTCTGAGAGTCTGGTACGATTGAAATGAAACAGGATTTGGGTTTATAGGCTTAGAAGAAAAACATAGGTTAGTGGTGTGGTGAGTTGGGGAAATTAATTGAGCATGGCCGTGCCTTAATTTAGGGGAAGTATGGGCTAAACCGCCACTAGGCTGATAATTGCGCCGAAAGCCCGATTATCAGCGCATGCGTTTTTATTTTTAGTTTCTGTGTGACGTCCGGATCTGTGTTCGGATCCGGACATGACACGGAACTTTTAGATCTGAAACTCGGAATAGGGATCTGTGTCCGGAACCGGACAAGACACAGAGCTTTTGGAGCTGAATCTCGGGTCACGTCCGGCTTGCGTCCAGATCCGGATATGTGACGTCGGATTTGCGTCCGGCCAAGTTGACCCGGACGTGACCAATTTTTGCGTCTCTTCTCCTGATTAGTTCCCCGTTTGTTGCGTTGTAACCCTTATGATGTAAAGTCTTCATTTCCCTGGGTTTTCCTATATTTACATATAGAATGCATCAATTCATATCAAAACATCATTCTTAGGAAAAACGCATAATAAGTAGGAAACATTTGCCTAAATTGTAGCAGATTAAAGGTAATTAAGCCCTTAAAAGCCTATATGTTTCACACTTATCAGTCATCATACTAGTTCATGTCATAAGTTACAACGGAATACCAGAATTGCTCGAACTAATATTGTTAGATATGCTAGCAAGTATTCACGCCGACCTAAACAATGGGTCCCTAAGCGTTTTTAACAACTGTTTTGTTTTACTTTCCTTGTGTTTCTAGACTATACAAATGGATCTAATCTATGGCTTATGGACAATGGTTGTTCTCGCCATATGACTATATATCATACATTATTCCATGAATTGGAGGGGCTACATAGAGCATTGTTACCTTTGGAAACAATGGGAAATGTCGCATAATTATTGTGGATATTGTAGGTGACAAAACGAAGTAGAAGCTATCTTGTTAGTCGATGGTCTTGAGCACAATCTATTGAGTATCTCACAAGTTTGTGATAAAGGACCATCCTCCATCACTTTTGATTCACATGGTTTATAGTTTCGGATATAGCTACTAGAGTTCTATTACTGAAAGGAATAAAAGGGGAAATATATCTGTGGATGTAAAGCAAGACTTAATGCACGTGCAACAGTGTCCACTGTCAGTACAAACCTGTGGCACCACCGATTAGGTCATGCACATACCAGATTGATCAATAAGCTTCGGTCACAACATCTTGTGGTAGGTTTACCATCGTCCGTGCTACATGAAGAAATTCCTTACAGTGCTTGTCTCTTGAATAAGCAAACCCGCTCAGCACATACTCCAAAAGCAATCGTATCCACTTTGACAGTCTTGGAATTGGTTCATATGGGTTTTTGGTCCTATGCATACCATGACCCGAGCCAGGAAGGAATACATTTTTGTCTTTGTATATGACTATTCTCGATTTACTTGGATTTATCTGCTTCATAGTAAATCCGAGACATTTGATCTTTTTAAAGGCTTTTGTGTTCAGATTCAGCGTCAACTATGACTACCACTGCGCACTATCCGGTCTGACAATGGCACAAAATTGTTAATCAACATTTCTAACATTTTTGTACTGATCAGGGCATTACTCACACACCTTTTATGCTCCACGTACACCCAACAGAATGGTGTTATCAAAAGAAAGAATCGAACCTTAGCTGAAATGGAACGTACTATGTTGAATTCTAGTGGCTTGGCACCAAGTTTTTGGAGAGAAGCGATCAATACAACGTGTTACATTCTGAATCGAGCATTCATCAGACCAATACTGAGTCAAACTCTGTATCAGTTGGTGAATGGCAGACCTCCCTCTATTCGTCACTTCAAGGTATTTGGGTGCTGATGATTCATTCTTCATAATAGTAAACATGTCACATGCAAGTTTGATACACTAGGAGTTGAAGGAGTATTTTTGGATTATTCTATGACTAGCAAAGCATATCGTGTGCTGAATATGCACCCTTGTTGTGGAAGAATCCATTTATGTGAGTTTCGATGAGACTAATTTTGGGTTTCGTAACCCACAAAACATCGGTTCTGAGCTGAGTATTGATGATTTTTTGGACTCTAACGATTCAGACTCAAACCCCATACTTCCTTCACCTCTGATCTCCCCCAATACATCACAAGTTGAATCCAGTACTACTCCATCTTCATCGTCACAAACTTCTATGGGTGTTGATACTATCCCCATGCAAACTGAAACTTCAATTGAATTGGATGGATAAGATAATAATCCAAGTTCACCATCAGAAGAAGATCTCCCCTCACTAGTTATTCTACCATGTCGTGCCCCTGGAGTTACACTTAATAATCTTCTCTCAAACCTGAACTCAAGAAGAGTCACTCGAAATTCACTTTGAAATTTTTTGCTCATGAAGGCTTTCTTTCTACAGTTCAGTCTTGAAATATAAAAAAGCCCTAATGGATTATGACTGGATTCAAGCTATGTAAGAAGAGTTGAATGAGTTTGCAAGAAATGAAGTATGGAACACTATTTTTCTGATCGAGTCACAAGGAAGTTATTGGCACAAGATGGGTGTATCGGAACAAACTTGATGCTGATGGACATGTTGCACGCAACAAAGCTTAGTTGGTAGTTCATGATATAATCAGAAGGAAGGTATTGATTATGATGAAACGTATGCTCCCGTTGCACGGCTGAAAGCTATAAGAATGTCAGTGGCTTTCGCTGCCCATAGAGCATTTTTCTATATCAAATGGATGTGAAGAATTCCTAAATGGCCACATCAATAAGGAAGTTTACATTTCTAAACCACTTGGGTTTATTGATTAGTCTAAACCTGATGATGTTTATCTTCTAAAGAAGTCTATTTATGGATTGAAACAAGCTCCTAGGGTCTGGTATGCTCGTCTCACTACATATTTACTCTAGCAAGGATTTACATGTGGTCAAGTTGACAGTACACTATTTCTTAAATATCATGACTCAGATATTTTATTGGTGCAAATTTACGTTGATGACATTGTGTTTGGATCCTCTTGCCAGAATTATCTAGGTGTTTTGAAACTGTTATGACTAACACATTTTCAATAAGCAGTAAGGGAGAACTCCGTTTTCCTAGGACTGTAGATTCGTCAGACCAAGACTCACACCTATATTTGGTAAGGGAAATATGCTACT
Organism: Limonium bicolor; assembly: GCA_023374045.1. Classification (NCBI taxonomy): domain Eukaryota; kingdom Viridiplantae; phylum Streptophyta; class Magnoliopsida; order Caryophyllales; family Plumbaginaceae; genus Limonium; species Limonium bicolor. The sequence continues at coordinate 87,909,817 of CM041777.1, read as the reverse complement.
GAATAGATTACCAAGTTTGGTTTTGACTCTACCAAACCAATGACCACACCTATGTCTAGTGTCATCAAACTTGGTCCTGTATCACATGCCGAAGTTACCGACCCTACTGCATACCGTGCTATGATTGGATCCCTGATGTCCCTCACGGCCAGCTGACCAGACTTGTTGTATAGTGTTTGTTACTAAGCTCGTTTCCAGACTGACCCATGCATTCCTCACCTTCAAGTAGTGAAACAAATCTTTCTTTATCTAAAAGGTACTACTAACCTTGGTTTGGTCTATCATTTAGGATCATCTTTCACTCTGCGAACGTTCACGAATGCTGACTTTGGTGGCTCCCTCATTGATCGCAAGAGAACATCTGGATGCGCTCAACTCCTTGGTACAAGTCTAGTGTCCTGATTCTTAAAGAAACTATCCTCAGTGACACTTTCCACCATGAAGCTGAATATATTGCAGTTGTTGCATGCTGTGCTCAATCATTTGGTTGCAATTTCAATTAGCGGACTATGACATGCGTCAATCTCTGTTCCCATCTATTGTGATAATCTATTAACTATTGCACTATCCAAAAATCCGGTGCAGCACTCACAACAAAACATATTGAGATACGTCATCACTTTCTTCATGATCAAGTAGATAAAGGCACTGTTGAGTTATTACACTGTTCCACCGATCAGCAATTGGCGGATATTTTCACCAAACCTCTCTCTCGGGAGATATTCACTCGCCTCAGTCTAGCACTGGGCATGGTTAATGTGATTAAGGTCCACTTCTTTTATTTTCCATGTTATTCTCGTTGGTGTTTCTTAAACTTGGTACTTAGGAATGTGTGGAGTGTTTTTACAGTTATTTCATTTCAGAGTGAGTTTTCCCATGGATGTTATGATACATGTAGTGGCTGATCTGGATCAATCTTATAATTGGATCATTTTCTTTTGTTTGCCACATTCACCTATTCTCTGTATAATTACTTATATGTTGTCCACTACTCTATTTTACTCGCATCTAACCCTTCCTAAATTAAAAAAAACATACAAAAAAAAACAAACAAATACGTCCTCTTCAACCGTCGTCCACTTTCTTTTCCACTCCTTTACGTTTTGTCAGTCTATTTTTCTTCCTCTATGTGTGTCAATCCAAACTCCAGCTTTTTCTTGCCCATTCTTCCTTCGCCTTCCTCCCACCTCCCTTGCTTCTTTCGCTCTGCACTTGCCTTCACCATGGATATAGTACCCTATGACCTAGCCTTTGCTTACCAACAACTTGCTCTCACTTCTCCCGCTTTCTTGTTCCTTCGGAGACACCATGCATTTTGATTGAATCCAGTCTCATTTTGCCCCAACCAGAACGCCTTCTTCCACTCGTCATTATCCTTCCGCCATTACACCTACCTGTTCCACCACCAACTCCTGCTTCACCTTCCAAGAAATGTGCAGAAACTTTCCCCCCTGTGAGGTTCCCTTTGCTGATTTGTCCCCTACCTCTGATCCCTCACCACCCATTTCCCCTTCAGTAACCCCAGCTCATCTCCACCACAGCAAATCCTCATCCAAACCCTAAAAAATGTTCCCGTCCCTCATCAGCTGCTTCTCTTCGCCGACGACAATCTCTTTGGCCCCATCGTCCTCAACCTACACAGCCCCCACTACCAGTCACACCCTGCTGCACTCGACGATAATGATGAGGTTCCCCTCTCTGTTCTGCAATGACGTAAGAGATCTGCTACCTCACTCAGCATGCATCCACCTTGAAACGACGCCGCTGCCTCTCTCCAGTAGTCTCTTCTTCCAACAGCTTTCGACGGACACCCACTGGCTGCCTCCTCTGATTCTACTTCATCCGATCCGGATTGGTCTGGTAACACATTTCCCTGTTATCCTAATTTCAAATCAAAGAACAGAACGCACATATAGTTGTTGGGAAGAGAGTAACTATGCTTGGCTACGCAAAAATCGATTGTCCGCTGTAGCTAGTTGCTTGTGCACGAGGTTGGTCTTCTGTGTTTGAACTGGGTACACACATTTACTGGGGTTTTTAAGGAATTTTATAGAAATCTATGCTTTGAGGATGATTATCTGGCAAAATCAAAGGTTAAAAATGTTGAGATCAAAATCAATCCAGAGGTTCTTGTTTGTTCTAGAAATTCCAACTGAGGGTGTCAAGGCTTTCTCTCGTGACATAAATACTTTTGCTAAGGGTCGACGGATGAAGGATTGCTTAGTTTCTTTGGCATTGAACCTGAAACCAAGAAAATTCGTTCTACTCCTCAACGTGTATTGCCGTTAGCATATTACATCTGGATAAGTGTACATTTATGACGTCTTGTTAAATTGATATCCAATCAGACGGTTACATGTGTCACATTAATGTAAACAAAAGTGAAACGCTCTCATCGAACGCGCCCCGCCTTGGATCTGTTTTTCCTATGCACGTGTTTTCTTCTCACTATTTCGGCTGTACATTTTTTCCTTGCTCGATCTAAATAAGTAGATATAGTATGATTCTATTGTGAAGATTACTTCTTTCGGTTATCAAAGAGATGTCGATATGGATACATGCATATATGTCGAGTATCCATTTTTCTGTTGAGCTGATAATGTGTTAAATGAGGATTAGTATATGTTGTATTCATATTGAACATTTAATTGTGAGTGAGGTAAATATTGAATTGTTATTTCACTGATTTTGAACCTAGATTATCCATTTTTTAGCTTTTGACAAGAATAAGTTATAGGGAATGAAACGAGATAATTTTGGCAGTAAGCTAGACCGGGGAGCTAACTTACAAGCTTGATACATTACAAATATGCATAATAATTCGAAGTTTTCAACTGATTGGAATTGGTGGCCTTCAAGAAGCTAGTTGAAATGAAACAATATTAGACAACTTCTTTAGTCTTCTTACTTTAAATACTTACACTGATTACACATTTGTTGAAAGAGCATTATTGGCAAAACATATCCAGACTGGTGTGTGTAACAAGATAGAAGATGAATGTTTAATATTAACCCACTCATTTGATTTCATGTTTAAACTTGCTCATCTGCTCATCTGCCTGTGTCGTTAACCACAAGAAACTCAATTGTCTCTTGATATTCTCCTCTTTCACCTACTGGTTTTGCCTACATGTATGCTTTCATTTGGTGCCTCTCCCCATTCAATCCTACTTGTCTTGAGCATGGAAAAAACGAATTTTCACTCCTCTATGGAAGATCTCTCCTCCTAGTGCGTCGAACTCTCACTTACGAAGATGAGGGGTTTGCCACTGACATACAGGGTCTGGATGACAGTGCTCAAACACTCCCTTTACCCGATGCCTGCTATGTAAATTTTTCCCCTCTAAAAGGCTAGATCTTCTCACATTGGAGCACACCCTAGCCAGAGCATGACAATTGATGGCAATTCAAGATTCGAAACTACTGAGAAGGCCCTCCTACTTTTAGAGTTCGAGCGAATCGATAAGCAAAAGGCGCCTTGTGATCATGATTTTACCACGGTTCCAATCTGGGTCGGGGTTCATGATGTCCCGTTCTAGTCGATTCAAATGCTTTCTAGAGTACGGTGAGGAAGAAAAGCGAATTGGTGGAGAATTCATAAGGATCAAGGTTCTTTCTTACATTCTCAAACCAAACCCGTGTTGCGTTACAGTTCTTTCAAAGTGAAGGACTCAATCCTTCGGGTTACGTATGAGAGGATCCCATCGATTTTTCTTCTGTTGTGGCTTGTTCACTCACCCGACCAAGGAGTACTTTGACCAGAGAGACGTGAAAGGGGGGTGTCTTCCCTTATGGGCCACGGCTTTGGGTCCTCATCTTCAAATTTGGCTCTCAATCCGCTGACAAGGACAACAGTGAAGCTTGGATGCATGCATGTGGGCTGATGAAAGGGGCGCCGTCAGGTGAACCTAACTGAGATAAGCCCAGGACAGAGGAGGCGTCTGAAGCAGGTCGGATTGGGATTGTGGGCCCTGGTAGTAAGTCTACTTCTAGTTCCTAAAACATGGGCTCTGGTAAAAGCCCTTTGCAACTCAAGAGCCCCTAAGCTCTAATGGTTTCTCCGGGGACCAAAGTTGAAGGAGCCCTCAACATTTACCATCGGAAGGAACCATCGTCTTGCAAGATGCTCACCTAATGGAGGAGGACCGAACTCTCAAAAGGATGAACAGGCCCCAAATTTGGTAGTTGATCTATCAACCTATGAAGAGAGTTTGAGGAGGCTGACCCATACAACCCGCCACCCCATCTTAACTATGATCTTTATCCTCTACGTGTTGAAAGGTCTTGGTCCCTCACCTTTTGTCACCGACATGTCCTCACCATGTGGTCTTTTTGTGCTTTGCTCTTTTCAGCTTCATCTATGTCTGGCTCTTTTATGTATTCCATTTTTGTTGTTTGTTTCAGTTTTGTCTTAGCCGATTCTGTGTTATAATTTTTGTTCCCTCTGCTGAAGTAGTGGTTGCTTTGATTAGTTTTTACCTATTCAGGATACTCACCGTCTTCTGTTTGTTTCTCTAAGGGGCTCTGTTTAACTAATCTAATACATCACTTGTTTTTAAAAAAAATGTCTCACCAAAATATCCATAGATTCGAAATTCTGATCACACCACTGCAATGCGCACTCGGAAATTCACTCCAATAAGTTCGTTAACTCTATGTTAGAAAATCTCCAAACACAGTAGTATCATTGCACAAAAACAAATCATGTTACGGTGAGACCTTAGTACATAGGTAACAAAATAATTGTGAACACCATAATCATATATCATTATTTAAGGGTGGTAAAATTAAAAAATTATTAAGTAGAGACATCGGAGTCCGAGTAAAGCTTGAACCAATAATCAAGCTGAGACTACCACTGCATGTACTATTACTAGCATAATAAGTCATGTACTGTTACTAGCTAATTAAGTCATGTACTGTTACTAGCATAATAAGTCATGTACTGTTACTAGCACAATAAGTCATGTAATTCCAAGATCAAGCACAACATCGCATTAACCCAAGTCTTGGTTTGATTATTGTTGAGTTCAGATAAGGCCAACATTCATCGTCTATAATTTTTGAGCTGAACATTCGATGTCTACTACCCCGAATGGTGCCCAAGCAGCCTTGATGTCACCTACTCCTTCCTCAAGGTTGTCATACCCATCTGTAAAAAGAACCCTCGGGGAACAGATCCATATGTGAAGCTATTGTTCCGATATTAACCGTTGGGGTCTATGTTCTTGGATGTGACTTGGTAACATTTGTCAGTTGACATTCTGCTGCACATGAATGACACATCGGTGCTTCGTGTATTTGAAATGCTTTTTACAGTTACTCTTTCTAGGTAGCATTTCTTTAACAATGTATCAGCAACAACCCAAAAACAGTAGGCTACCCTAACATACCTGTAAAAGTTCAAGCTTCAGTAGATGGAGAAACTGCTACAAGGCTCTCTACATGGTCATAGACATCAGTGAAACCCCAAGATCGATAATGCGGAAGATCTTTAATCTCGTGGGAGAAGGATTGTATACATAGAGCACCCATCTTGATCTTGCTAGAATCTCACAGTTTTTCCCACACCCTACAACCTTTTCTACGCCCACAATTGGATTAATACTAAACTTTCTCACCCAGGTCATTCGTTGTTGTCTCTTCGCTATACCTTATCCAGCATCCAAATTTCAACCTTTCTATCAGGGTCCGAACCAGTTGAATACACAGCAACAGCGGGATTTCCTTCCAAAACTCCCAACTGTATTCTGAATGATGAGAAGTTAGAATAGTAGGGTAATGTATGAAAAAAGAAACGCTCAGAATCCATGTCGAACCACGCAACAAGTTCCCGGAAAATCGATCCCTGCTGTTGCAATTCAACTGCATACCAATAAGGCGAACCACGAACAATGATGCTGCATCTTTTCTGGTAACACAACCATGGAAGATCATCTGAGCCTTAGAGCTCCAACTATTAGTTTGTGTACTGTATACTTCGATCTAGCACGCTGCATATTTGCACTAAAATGCTTTGCATATACCACTCTAACAACCTTGAAGCTATTTGACTTTGTTCATAACCGAAACCGAGAGTTACCCGCTCATCATATTTTAACACCAATGTGGGCCGTGGAATCTGATAATGCTTCTAGTTGCAGGATTCCATAACAGGATGCAGCCAGCATGGTCACTCAGGTTCAAACAAAACGACTCCATTGATTGAACCTACAACATCTAAGGAATAAGAACTGTACTCTATTGGCGGGTTGAGCTTCCTGATTATGGGCTGATCATATGGAGGGTGAAGCAACACAGAAAGAACGTGGTGGAGTTCAGAACTATCTCGGGTATGGACAAGCAGACGCAATACGGGGGACTTATTGGAAGAGGTAACAGCCATCTGGCAATGAAGTTTGATGAAGAGAGGATGTTAGAGAGAGCATTCCAGGCTCTGCATACAGATTTAAAACGAAGAATGACTTCACGGGAAGTCTAATGAGTATTTCCATCATCACATCTGCAGGTAATTGGCTTGAACTGACAGCTCCCATCAAGTCCAACTCCGCACTGGAATTTCCATTTTGGCAGCTATGTGATCATTTAATCATCAATCGTCCAACACGGCATTAGAGATAGAAATGAGGGAACACATGTAACAAAAGAAGAAATAAGCTGCATTAAGATCAATACAGCCCCATCCAAAGGGAATTGTA
>CM041777.1:87624543-87902619 GCA_023374045.1 Limonium bicolor | reverse complement strand
CATCTCAGATCATACCCCTTTACGCACCGTTCACCAAGACCTAGGTTGCGCAGTAGACCACTAGCTGTCTAGCGCCTTCGTCGGTGATACGGCTAAGAACAAAACATAACATAAGTCAATCCACATGACCTATTTAAGTTTGATAAATCCGAACAGCACAAGTAATCCCGACATTACATCCCCAGATTTCAACTGTTAATTATTAAAGTACCGTTATACGAGATTCGTTACTCGTAGTACGTATTAACTATCAATGCCCGGGTTTATTCTAAAAGAGTCGGTTATAAAGACGTCTTAGATGTAGCGTTTCCAGACGTTAGGATTTACTCCTCGTTTTTACGAGTATACGAATATATATTCCCGTTAATACTTAAGTATTAGTTTAATCATTCGGGTTCGGTATACCGAGTATACTTTATAATATATGGTTGCATGTGTGCATGCAACGTTAATTCGCTTAGCATTTAATACTCATGCACTAACGTTATATGGTATTATTATTTACCCAATGATTATTGTATCATATATCATACATCCCATTATCCATCTTAATAACTATACTTTTATTTGTAATGGTAGGACCTATGTATTTATATTACACTAAGTGTCATTACATTGTCATTATTATTTATGACATTAAGAACCATATTGTATACACTTACGTATTCATCGGTTTTTACATATATTTATATGTTGTTTTTATTTGATTCACTCACTAATATATAGTTGATGATGCATGCACTTATATATAGTTCAACTATACTATATAGTCCAATATGTATAGATTTTTAAATATGATTTACGGAACATATATATACACATATATATATATATATATATATATATTTATATTTCATGAATTATACACTTATTACATGTCACATTTTATCTTATGTAATAAGATCTTTCATTTGTTGCATTATTTCATGCAATTCAGATTAAAACTTATCTTAATATTATGTAACTTTTCATTACCTGTATTATAATTTCCTAAGGTTTATTTTTAATACCAACCTTAGTTTTAAATCCATTCTCATTAATGGTCACACTTATTCATGTGAATATTATTAATGATAATTTTTCATTTATACATTAATACTAATAATATCTATAGTATTTAAAACATTGTAAACCATAGTTTATAATTCATTTCTTGAATGTATATATGCGGTTTTAGGCATATAGTTTATTAAATATGTTTGTGACCACATAAAATCATACAATTTAATTAGTCGTATACCTATATATGATATTTATATTCATTTAAACTTAAATAAGATATAGTTTTAAAACTTGTATTTAATTGGCTGAAAGGCCCTTACATTATACACTTTACTTCTTCATTCCCATAGTTTTCATTATTACAATATGCCACACATTATTATACCATGTTAAATTCCTCTTTTATAACATTGAAACTTTATAACAAAATATAACATATGGTTTTAATTAAAAACCAGATCATTGTCGTAAGGCTAACGCTTTATAATTCTGATTTTCTTTTACTTCCAATATTTTTCCAAAATTACAATATTGCCACATACTTAATATATGTTAAATAACTTTAGATTATATCATTCTAACCTTATGATTAATAAACCATGGTTGTATGTTTGTTAAATTTCGAACAGCACTCTAGTTGTTCTTATTATTTTCGCACATTGTAACTTCTCTTATAATTACAATCTTGCCACCTATATTATGTAATGTTACACATACATAATTATATAATTTTATTCCATTAAATCCATTATAACATATGGTTTATACATTTGTAACTTACCGAACAGCCCCTATTAGGCTGCTTTGGATTCGTTTCCAGCAACCCAATTTCCTTATTTACATATCTACCACATATATTTTCATAAGTTACATAAGATTATAATATATGGTTTTAACTCTATATTTACATACCTATAGTTTTTATATTGGTTATTTCAAACAGCCACAAGGGGTTTTGAAATCCTTTTCCGCCCCAATATTCTCCCTTATTTTTAATTACTTAAAACCCCTAAACCTTACAGTAGGATTTATTTTTACTCTAAATTCATTTAAAACTTAATATAACATTAAATTACATGGCCTAAATCATGTGGCTTTAGTATAAACCTTAATATATAATATAAATTACTTATAAATGTCATAAAAGACATTATAGCTCTCGGTTACGGTATATATATTTGTGCAATATTTTATAAATTGTATTTCAACTATTTAATTAATTCCTATGTCATTATATGTCATCTAAACCTTATGTTATCAACTAAAAATGTCATAAGACATTATATTACATAGTTAAACCATTTTGAGCTCTAGCAACTTACGGCTTGCAAGGTTTATACTCATGTAGTTTATAAATCCTATCTTTGCCACTTATATTATTTTTCTATGACATTATAGGTCATTTATAAGCTAACTAAACTAGCCAAATGTTATATGACATTATAGTACACATTTGCATCATTTTAAATACTTAATGCTCCGGTAACACTTCAACTCATAACCAATGGCATAGAAACTTTATATTATCATGATTAATATGCTTACTTGATTTTTCCAAGCCAATCAATCAGCCACACACACCCTCCAAAGCTCTCGGTTGTGCATATGTATATATTTAAATTAGTCTTGACATTAAACTCACATATACACTTAATTAGTATATAATTAAGGTAGTAATTTGGCTTACTTAGACAAGCCTCCATACACCCTTGTTCTTTAGCATATTGGGCAGAATGTTCCCATGGTTTAGACAACCATGCGCCACCATATATGCACAGAAAAATACTTGTGTTAGTCTAGTAAGATTAATGGTTGATTTGGGTATAATAATAGCTTGATTTAGGCATAGATTTACCTTGATAACATAGGTTTGCTGAGGCTGTTTCACGCCTGGAATTTGAAGACCATTAGAGGTGTTAAAACACCATTTAACTAGGAGTTGTTAACCGGTAATATAAGGTGAATGAAGTGCTGATTTTTCTACCTTATTATAATTCCTTCAAAGGAGAGTTTGGCACCAAATAAGACAACTCCCCTAATGGTTGATATTCCCACCATATTTAACATGTTTAAACAGAAGAGGATAAGCTTGTAAAAGTCAAGAATAAAACCGGTAATAGGAGTAGAAGATATAGCCTGATACATGCATGTTTTACCATGGAAATGACTTAGACTCCATCCCTTCATCCTTCTGATTTCCAGCCGTGAAAATAGGTAAGATTTCTAGCATCAACACATACCAAATGGCTAGACAAAAATGAGAATGGGTGAGCTCTTATGAAAAAGGAAAGAAAGGAGAAGAAGAAGGACAAAACCATAGCTTAAGAGCTTACCTAGATTAAGAGAAATATTCCATTGAAGTTGATGTGTTCTTACGGTTGAATAGCAGGAAAAGAGAGGGTTTGGTGACTGAAGTTAATGGCTGTGAGGAGAAATGAAGAGGAGAAATCCAATTTTGACTCTTAAGTAAATAAACAACATTTTCGGTAAGATAGGGATGAGTCAATAATTAAAGATATTTGCTGGGTTTCTTAATGAAGGGGGAAAAGTCTTAAAGCTACCGTAAAGGTAAGATCAAGGTGGGAAACCGGTTGTTTATCTTTAACATATGTTATGCATGGACATATAAATAAACTCATATATATAGTATAGTATTTGATGAATCTTGGCAGGTCTTTTGAGACTGCAAATGGATAAGGATAACACAACCAAGCGGTGGAAGTAATATAGTTTCGGTGGAAAGAATAAGATATATTAACTTATGTTGTAAAATGGTAGTTATCTACCTTTAATAAAGGCAATTTGATGAGTCATAATATATGTATATGTAGCCGGAAAGTAGATGAGAAGATAGTGGTTAATATACGGTGGTGTTTGGTCAAGGTCAAGGGAGAAGTGTTGACCCTTGACTAGATTAGGAAAATAAGTGCTATTTTGGGTACTATTCACAACCAAGGCACATATTTTGATTTTTTGAAAAACTTTGAATTAGGCATTATAATGTGGTACATTATGTCACATTAGTACATTTATGGGTATTCAAGGCCCTAAAATCAAACAAAACTCATTTTGGAGGCAATCTCACAAAAATGTGCTTTAAGGAAGCTTAGTGCACATTTTGTGTTAAAGCTTGTTTTTGAGCTCGGTTTTCTTTGGTAATTGATTAATTACATCCATTTAGTGATTACTAAGCTTAGGAATTTTATTTGGAATCAAACGGAGGTCACATGACCTCTAAAGCTTGTTTAGAGCACATTTTGCTCTAAGTGGCTTTTAAGCATGTTAATGCTGGTTCTTGATGTTGGAGTGTTGTCCAATAATTTTAGTACATTAATTTATGAGTTATAATGCTTAGGACAAAATTTTCGGTCCTAAGGAGGTCATTTGGGTATATATTTACCCTGAATGGTCAAAGGGTGTAATAATTGCTTTATGTTGACCATTGTTGTTTTTAAATTTATTTTAAGGCATGTTTAGGCCTTAATTTAATTGATTAAATGTTTAATTAATTAGGGGTATTTTAGAGACGGTGTCTCCTCCTTCTCAAAGTTGAGGATGTGATCATCCTCATTGTATTGATGAACAAGGGAGGGGGAGACAACTTGGTGGTTGACTTCAGAGGGAGAAAACTCCATGAGGTCAAAGTAGAAACTCTCTTCTAACGAGTTCTCTCATAATCAAGCTGGTGGTTGTTTGGCAGTGTACTCTCTGGCTCAAACAAGGGAGGAGAAGGAGAGAAACTCAAATCTTCAAAAGGTTGCTCCATCTCATGAACTATTTCGCTCTCAAGTTGTTGTGGTATATGATCTAGCTTAGCTTGAATTCTTGCATTGAATTCCAGCTGGTTCATATTGATGGCTTCTTGCTCAACAAACTTTGACTGTACTGCTTAGTGTGCAAACTTGATGGAAGTGGAGAAATCCTCCATGAGAGCCTCCAATCTTGGCATTGCAACCGGACATTGAGAACTCTCATGGTCTCCTCCACATTCCTGGCATACAATCCATGGGTTGGCGACTTGTGTATTCTCATGATAGTCCTCCATTCCGGTTGGTGTACTCACATATGGTTAGTATCTTGAAATAAAATCTGTCATCATGTCCTCCATCCTAGAGCTTCCACCCTGACATTGAGAACTGTCATGGTTTCCTCCGCATCTCTCACACACAAATCATTGATAAAAATTTATAAACAGAAGGACAAATAAGGAAATGAAAAATATGCACAAAAACTAAAAAGATAATTAATCAGATAGTTGGACTGAAGTCCCCGGCAACGGCGCTTGTTGTGAAAAAACTATATAACAAAGTATATAAATAAATGCAAAGAAAAGGCAAGTGCACCTAATCGATGTAGTACAACAAGGTCGTATCCACATGGACTTCGTAACTATCTAGTTAATTATCAGTTTAGTAAATGTGTAAGAAGATAAATAAAAGTGCATAAACTCAAATTGGGGGGTTTGGGTTTTTTGGTTTGATTAAGAAATAGAAGAAAACAATAAAACTATACTAACTAATCTAGGATAGATGTAGCTCGGGATGGGTATTTGCTCCCGTCCTCCCTTTTCTAATAAATCATAAACACAAGTTTGAAGTACAACAATTGAGTTTTGGGGCAAAATCCAAATCCCTAGCTACAAGGGAGGTTAAGCCTTCATTAGAGCATAAATGAGAGATAAAGGATAATAAATAGCCATGGGAGGTTGAAGAAGAGCCTCAATGGTGCTTCTTCTTCTTCTCCGTTCCGACCGCCCCACAGGGGCGGTAGGCCTGGGGAGGTCCGGACCAAAGACAAAAATACGTGAGCAAACTTGACCTGACCGCCCCACAAGGGTGATCGGCCCGGGGCGGTCCAAACCAGAAGCAATTTTGGCCCCCGGAACGAGCGTTTCTGGCCTCCGGAACTTCCGGCCGCCCCACAGGGGAGGTCGGCCTGGGGAGGTCCGAGACAGAGAGGAAATAACTGCTCTAGCTTCTTCGTTATAGCTCCGACTTTGGATCCGTTTGGGCCCACGTGTTCGTCTCTTCGTCTACTTTATTTCTAGCTATGTTATTCCTCCTGATTCAGCAATAGTTATCTAAAACACCAAGAAAACACAAAACTAGAGGAAAACTAGCTAGAGTGTATAAATGAGCATGAAAGGTGTTGATAAAACATATAAAATACACCTCTAAAACATGCTCATTTAGACACTCATCTGTAGAGCGTCTATGTTTCTTGTTCACCAGTTAGGGCTGCAATTACCTTCAATGAAGAGAATTAAAAACTGAGCAAAGCATGTATGTTAGAGTTGCATAATTACCGAGAGTGATGAGAATGAATAATGGCGCGGTCGCGCAGAGCATGAAATTGTTTACAATTAGGGTTAAAAAATTACCGTGAGTGAAGGAGAATGAAGAATAGTTAACACTTTAACCTAATATATATATTATATTTATACGGATGAGCGGATCAAGTGAACGGGTTTAGCGGGTCGGGTGACCGGGTGAAATGGGTACCCGCGGACCCATTGTCATCCCTACACACGCTACATGCTTCATACTAATGGATGACTAACTTGAGTGAGCTTTAAGAGTTAACTTGCCCCTACTTGATTACAAGTCTGTTTGTTACACAATGCTAATGCCATTTACGACGCCTAATTTCAAGCCTCAAAATTAAACATCCAACGGTTAGTTTTACTTGATGTTCATTTACCATTATTAGAGTTAGTGATTAGAAGTTATATATGGTAAATCATCCCTAAGAACCAAATTTCTCTAGTGTGACTAGCTTAATTATGTGGCTATAGTGGTATACACATACTAGCAATAATTTACATTTTTTGATAAAAACATTTCAAATAATTATCTTTAAAATACAAATTAAGTACTATAAAATTACAACAATATATAGGGAAAAAAAAGTGGAAAGGTGTATGGGTTAGGAACAAGTGTTGATTTGTTTTTAAGAAGACGTCTAGTTATTTGGACACTTGATCATGTAGGAAATATAAGAAAAGTATATATGAATTGCCTTAATTACATAAAAATGAACCAATTTTTCATTGAAATAAACTAAGGCAATATTCGATACTGACCTTACATGCATATACCGAAATGGACAAGTTTTAATTACTTCCTTATATTCATTGCAAAAACAATTATACATATAAATTAATGGTTTAAGTACTTGGCAAAAACGATTTCTAGGGTGTATCCCAATCCAATCCATGTTTTTCTTTGCTTATGCACTTACTTTAACTCACTCCACGCACGCACAAACTAATTAAATGGAGTACAATTTAAGTTTTGACATTTGTGTTTATATGATTAATTTATTAAACTAGTTTGTATTTAGATTATGCAGTACAATTTAAGTTTTGACATTTGATTTATATATACCAAATTCATATATATTGGTATCACTTAAGTTTAGTTTATTACACTGTTTCTTCTATAAAAGTAAGTAGCTAATAGTCTCGTAGTCAACTCACTTCTTCTTCTTGGTTTGCTCAAAATCAACTCCATAATGCTTTTACCTCTTTTCTCTTAGGCGGAAGCACCTCCTCCCGTTTTTTGCTCTCCCTACCCAAATAGTGCTCGATTTTCAGTGAAACTTTGCTACTTCCCAAGGTGAATCTTGGGAAGGATGTTTTCTCTTCTTAATATGCATGTGACGACAAGCTCATCGAGAAGCAGCTCCAATCGTTTTTGTGTCCTCATGAGCTGAGTTCAGACGAAGGAACATATTAAATATAGGCAAGCATAATGGGACATGTATTGAATTCATGCACCAACCCAACTCAAACCAAACCACAATCACGAAATGCAATTGAAATGCATACAAATGCCAGAGTGGGCGTTAATAAATACAGCATGTAATAAAAAACTCTATGGCAATACATATTTTCAGAAGATAATGTATCCTGTTAAAGAATATGGAAAAATATGTGCACCTTTTTCTTTACATCGCCAAGAACAATCCTATAAGGGGCAATTCCAGGACGCTGTGGCGCACTTGGTTGGCTCTAGCAGCTTGTGAAAGCTTGCTCTTTCTGTCTTAGAGTCAGCAAATTGCTTTCTCTTAGCATGTGCCTGATTGGCCTCAGAAGAAACATTCTGAGGCTTGGATGATCTCTCGTTTCCATTTGGTGTATTTCTTTGTCCTTTGTCCTGAAAGGTAGAGTCCTTCTATATCAAGTCAGTAGGTCCTCATTTTTAAATTCTGAGATTGTGACGTGAATAAAATTTATGCAAACATGAGTAATCACAAAGCTTTTGATTCTTGAGGAAAAGACAAACCTGAAGATTGTGTGCCAAGTATGCAGTGCCTGGAATCTCATTATTGAATTCTACACAATAGTAAATGTTGTTAAGCAGAATTACGGGATATTTTCAATTAGGGTGCAACTATCGAATTAGATCTCCATACAAAAAGCATCAGATGATGAATGCCCAATGGTGAGTACAACATATCGCAAAAAGAACAGACAAACCAGTTGGTAGCCTGTCTATCAAGTATTTATCTTGAAGTGGTAAGAAAGGCAAGAAGTGCTATACAAAACTTTTACCTGTACAAGAAGGTACATCCGCTGCAGCTGGAAGATGCATTGGAATAGGTCCAGCTTGTTCACCGGGGAGCTCCCCAGTTGCACTTTCTGAAGATAAGAATGAGCGTATGGATCATTTGAGAGTTGAGACTCATTTACAAAACAACTTAGATTAGAATGTTTTACTAGAGGTCCAAGATGCCAAACCTTTCTCCAAAATTTCATGGGCTCTTCTTGACAACTCATCAGAGCATTGGCTCATCGAAAGCTCAAATCTAAGGGGATCTACTTCACGGATATAGAGATCAATGACCATCCACTTAGACAACAGAGAGACTTCCTGTTGCCGCATCCTTATCTTAGCTTCAATCACCTTTTGTTCCTCCTGCAACAGACCACAATACATTAAAAATCATAAACTGATTGGCAAAATAAGACTATTGCCAATCTGGACAAGTATTCAGAGGCTGCCAATACATTCACACAAAACTAACAAAAAGTTGAAAGAACTGAAAAGCTTGGAAAGATGGTCTCACAATCTGCTACAATCCCTGTTCCTCCTTTGATTTTCCACATCGGTACTCTACTGCATAGTTAAAAGCTTTGCAAAAAGGGCATCTAACAAAGTTAGGAAGTAACTGAATCTTAACAATGAAGAAAAAGACAAACACTTCCTCCGAGAGGTTGTACATCATTATATTTACATATACTGATAAAGGATACTGAGTTGGTCGGCTTGAATGTGGATCCTTCATTTACTGAAAACATTCTTTAGAAAAATTAATACAAATACTGAAGAAATTATTGTTTCTATATGACTTGAATGTTGACAAAGGATTTCCTAAATAGCAACATCTGGAGCGGTTGAGAGTTGGATAGTGCTAGGGTGAGATAATAACAATAACGGAAGAAGAAAGAGAGAAACACTCATCAGATGAAAATGAAGTAGCTAGAGTAAATTGGCATTACAAACAATTATATCAAAACCACTAAATCTTTTTGCCGCTGTACAGTTTGTTTAGATTAGAGTTAAATGTGACTAAACACTACAAGAAAAAAGTAATGATAGGCAAGTAACTGAAATCAATAACCCCACTGCAGATTTTTAGGTATGTTCCTTAACCGGCAGTAACTGATGAGGAGAAATTCAGAATTATTAGGCTTAGCAACCAGGCCTTTAAGGTAAACGCATAGCTTTGATTTTCAGAGGATAATTCTCCAGCACAGAGCTTGCATCCCTGCTGCTTTTTTTTATGGATCTATTCCTTTTATTTTCAAAGGGTGAATTCTCATGCAAATTTATGAGGAAATAAAAACTAGAAAGTTTGTGAGTATGCGTTGGATGTAACAATAAACGGTCTGTTGCAATATTCAGAATATGGCGTAGGTATATATATTCCTTACCGCTAGTTAGAGTTGCAATATTCATAATTTCAAATGCGGCAGAACAAAAGAAAAATAAGCTACTTTGTTCTCTTTGTATGTGAGACACATCAATTATCATATCAACTATTTATTCTTGATTCTAGCCGTCAACGACATCAACTCTCGATTCAGGCAAAAGAATGAGGCCTTCGATACTTAACTAATAAGGAAGCTACCAAAGGAGATACGGGGTCCAACCTACTCTTATTTGCCTTTGTAAAACGAATTGGTATTTTTGCCGCTTTTAAGTTTTTCCAACATCATCATCTCTGAGGGCTCCCGAAACAAGATAGATTTTCCTACAGCGTCATATCTAGCAGACCGGCCAACTCTGTGAATGTATGTTGCGACATCTGAAGGGCAGTCCATCTGAACAACCCAGTCCACCGCCTTATCAAAGTCAAGCCCCCAGGCACTCACATCCGTAGAAAATAAAACAGAGCTTCTACCATTAAACTGTGAATACATCCCTAACCTTTTCTCCTGGTTCATCTTTCCATTAATAGATAAGTTCGATTAAATTACCTTAATGACGTTCAATGTTGTTGCTTCTCCAGATTTATTTCTGCAAGGCGCAGACAACAGAAGAGAATGAATCTGCTTTCGATTCAGATACCAGGCTGTACATTCCTTATCGCCAGGTAGGGTTGCAATATTCCAGGAGTTGAGCAGATTGTATGTTCCTTATCGCCAGTCAAGGTTGCAATCTCGCCGGTGAGGGTGCAATATTCCAGCTCCGATTGTACATTCTTATCGCCAGTCAAGGTTGCAATATTCTAGAGATTCAGCAGATCCTAATCACAAGTTAGGGTTGCAATATTCCATACATTCAGCAGAAAACTCTTATCGCCAATTGCAACCCAGTAGAGAATGTATGCTCCTTATCGCCAGTCAGGCAGAGAGGCATATTGCTATGTATCGGGTTGAAGACTTAAGTCGACAGGAGAAGAGGAGAATGACGGAGGGAAATCTGACGTAAATTGGAGACCCTCACTTTTATTTTTTAGAATAGTATATGGATTATTTCCTACGGAATTTTAAGAACAATTTTCATAGGTAAAAATTATATCACTTTCATTCACGAAAATTCCGTCACTAAAAGTATATTTGGTGGTGAATTACTTCCCTCTAAAATTTTATCATTTTGGGGGAGAATGTTAAAATATTTTTACCTACGGAAATATTTTCGTTTGTAATGTATCTGTATTTCGTTGGTAATATGACAATAAATGTCTATACTACTTTTGTCGGTAATTCATAAAAAATCCATAGGTGAAAAGGGTTTTTACATACGGATTAATTCCGTAGGAAATTTTCCATCTGTGATACTACTGTTTTTTTTTATATGTTGCATCCTTGCTTGCTCGCTTTCTTTCCATTATATTCGATTGACGCTCACCCTTCCTTCTGTTCCCGACGCCCCTCCCTCGCCATGGCTGAACTTTCTAACTCCCCGGTGGATGAAATCGCAACAAAAAATGTGAGGAGCTCATGCTGAGATTTGAGGAAGGTGAAACCACTTCTCTTGATGATATCGCCTCCATCAACCTATCATTCCCCCAGACCGGTGCCTGCTCCGTAAATATTTTTCTTCTAGAGGAACCGACGTGCAAGCTATGGTGAGTACCCTTAGCCACGTCTGGCAGATGGAGGGAGGCTTAAGAACTCGTGGGGTAGGCAAAAATCTCTTTGTCTTCGACTTCGCTTCAGAACACCACCTGCATGTCATCCTCAACAAGGGCTCATGGTCTTTTGACTGTCATCTCTTGCTCTTCCAACGTATTGCTACGCTCAAGGCCCCAGCTGATCATGCATTCCACTGGCTCTTAGTGTGGGTGAGGATCCATGATGTCCCGCACTGCTGGAAAAAAGATTAAAAAACGCTTAAATTTGCCATATAGAACGTTTATAAAGCGTAGTTTATTCGAGCGATGCAAATGATTGAACATTTTGAATGACGCTTGCAAAGCGTTCTTTATACTAGCTTTAAAGAACGCTTACTTTGCAAAGCGTTCTTTATAATGCGAGAACGATGGGAACATAAAAAACGCTTATGATGGTTGGCGGGAGAGTTTACAGAACGCTAATATGGATAAGCGTTCTTTATGTCTTCTTTTTTTTTATTTATTTTTTCAGAAATCTCTGTTCCACACAAATGCTACAGATATCACATATCGATAATGCAACAACTGCATTATTTTCAACACATCAGAAGCCATTACAACAAACTGTAACAGACGAAATCTACAAATTAATTTACAGCAATTACAACACATCAGATCCCAATTAATTGCAACAGATCAGCCAGTATTAGTACCACAGCTGCAACAGACAAAATTTACAATTAAAATCCAACAGATGGAAGCCATTACAGTTGTACTCTGCAATCTGTAGAAATTTGATAATGCAACAAACTACATTTCTCAACACAATGCAAGTGTACTTGACAATTATGCATTACAGGTGCAAATGGTTCAGTTCAGACAACTTCAAAAAAGAAAAGATAGCTACAGCAACTCATGACTTCTGCTGACCATCATTTATTGCTTTCAACCAGTAAGAGCACATGTGCTCCTTGACAAACTCTAGATCGGCTAGTGAATAAGTAGCTCCTTGTTTTGCGTAGAAATCAACAATCTGCGCGCGAGAAATATAAAAGCAAGTAGACCATTTAAACTTATCCAAATATGCACAAACAGTTAAATTACCAATTCAAACACAAAACTTATAATACGTACTTGAACTCGATTGTTGATGGACTCGATATTGGCCACGATGTCGTACATGTATCGCATCACAAAATATCCATAACTGCTCCTATCCAGTTGCCTGGGACCCTATTTTCAATAAAATTATATTATTATATATACACACTAATATACAAAATATATTTAAGTATGCATGAATAAATACAATGTTTTTTACCTTTTGAATATACTTCATATCCAAAGGAAAATTCATAGCACAGACATTGGTCATACCATCTCTATAACCACTGAAATTAATTAAACAAGCATTTAAGTGACAAGTAATAAAAAAAGTATACAATTTTATTTTTGAAATGAAAATATGCACAATTTACTTTCTTTTTCAGCAACATAGAAATGGAGATGTTTCTCCTATATCCTTCAATATGGTCAATCACTAAACAGGTTGATGTGTAAGTACACACCACTAACAATAACCAGTGATTGCTAGAAGTTCAAACAACAACAAATCAACTTCAGCTTCGAAATATGAGTTAACATAAAACAATAAAGACAAAAGCATAAGGTTGGTCAAGCACGCTTACATCTGATGATATGGCATGAACACATATCGGCTACCCCTTCTGTAGACACTAAAAATTCTCACCCCATAAAAGCAAAGTTCAGACAAAAAAAAAACAAGAGGGTCATCGCCTTTCTTTTCAAAACTTGTTTATGTGCATTCCAAAATGAAACTGTCATTTTATGAAAAAAAATTAATTTAATTTTCAAAGCATCCGTTTTCAAACCTGTCCCTTTTTGTTATTTCCTTATTTTTACCATTTTATTTTCGATTTATTTCATGTTAGTCAATTAGGTTTTATTCGCTTATTTATTTGCCTACCCGTTTTATTTTGGTTCATGTTATTTCGTTACTTATTTATTTTATCTCATTTCATTGATACTTTTTATTTGTATTTTCTTTATTAGTACATGTTTTTATTTTGTCTTTATTGTTAAGACAAGATCCTTTAGTTTTGATGATAGCAAACCTTATGTTGTCTATCTAACGCGTTTGTCAAGATTCATGATTTCAGATAGACAGGTGAGTAAGTGGCTTAGCACGCAAGGTTGCAAGCGCACTTAAGTCATGAGTGGCTTAGCACGCAAGGTTGCAAGCGCGCTCAATCCACGACATGTGCTCTACCAGTCGGGCACCTGTTGGCAGAGCTTCGGAGAACTTCTAGCAAGACACAAGCAGTCACGAACCACATCATATATCTCTTACATCAGACATCAAACAAGGACCAAACGGAGTTAGCAACGTCGACAAACTCACTCAGATTATTCACAACCACACAAGCAACTTGCTCATGACAAACACACGACAAAAGGTGTATCTCATTAATGTGCAAGATAACAAGATAAGCAAAGGCTATTGATGAACATCATTACATAGCCGTAATACTTCAGAAGAGAGCATTTATGAGCATTAATGAGCCAGACAAGTTCAGACAAGTTGAAGTGTGCAAGTGGTGACCGACCACTTGGGGAGACGCGCCGCCAACTTGCCCATTCACAAGGCAACGCGTGTGCTGGTGGCTCCAGATCAAGTTGGACGAAAATCTGCAAGTAGGGTGCGGATATTATATTGTAGAAGAATGAGTATTTTACTCTTAGAGTCTACAACTCCTAGGTTGTTAGTTGGCATCTCAACTAACTTGTATAAATACGTGCTTAATGTTCCTTGTAAGATAAGCCCCTGTACGAGAGAAAAGATAGAGATAATCTGGGCAAGTGTGGATCAGACTTAGGAGTGTGTGTAAGTGCTAGAGAGTTGGTGAGCTAGTGAGGACTGGGTTAGAGTATCAATACATTGGGTATTTGATAGGACGACAGGTCGGGGAACGGTCGGTGAACCGTAGGCCGATAGTCAGGAGAGGGTTGACGACTTTAGGGGTAAAGTCGAAACTGTCCCGGGAGTCCGTGTGTGGGGCAAGGGAGGTTGAGTGAATTTCGTGTGTGTAAATTCTCAATCGAAATGTGTTTTCCAGTTTAATAGTTGCCTCTCGTCTATCAAGTTTTATTAGAGTCCACGATACGTCCACGACACGTCGGGGACGCATCACGAGCGCTTGCGAGTTTCAATTGGTATCAGAGCGGTCTCTTCTAGAAAGCTAACTGCTTTTGGAAGACGATCAAGATGTCTCATGCAAGCATTCTAGCAGCAGAAGAAGGTTCTGCACCGAATCGACCACCACTCTTCAATGGAGACAACTACACTCACTGGAAGAACAAGATGGAGTTTCATATCAAGTCTGACGATCCAAGAATGTGGAGGGTGATAACACATGGAGAGTACACCTTCCAGAATCCTCAAGGACAAGACATATCTATCGACAGCATGACGGATGATCAATCAAGAAGCTGATATCAACGCTCGAGCTGTAAGAATACTTCACTGTGCACTACTACCTGAGCAATACTCAAAAATTGCTTCAGCTAAAACGGCCCAAGAGATTTGGAAAACTCTTGAGGTCACCTATGAAGGGAATGATGAGATCAAAAAGACTCGCATTGAGTTGCTACTCACTCACTGGGAGCTATTCAAGAAGGAAGAAAAGGAGAGCATTTCTGAAATGCATACAAGGTTCACTAAGCTGATCAACGAAATGTTGGTGCTTGGAAGAACTATCTCTAACGAGGATCAAATTCGGAAGTTCCTCAGATCTCTCCCTGCCTCCTTTGATAGCAAAGTCAATGCCATGCAAGAAGTGCATGATCTCTCTAAGATGTCTCTGGCAGACATGCTAGGATCTCTAATGGCTTTCGAGTTAAAATTACAACACAGAAACTCGGAAAGCTCATCAAGAGATAGAGGGAAAGGCATAGCCCTTCAAGTAGCTGAAAATGAAAAGTCCGAGTCAGGAGACGACAATGATGAAATGGTCCTCTATGCTAAGAGGTACGTTCGAAAGTTCATAAGAAATAAAATGAGGAAAGGCAAGGAGTCCAAGGAGTCGGATGATCAGAAGAAAAGCAATGACAAGTGTTTTGGGTGTTCAAAACGCGGACATCATATCAAAGACTGCCCTCAGCGATCACGAGAGGACAACGACAGGGTCAAGAAGCCTGTCCGACGATCATTCAACAAAGGACCAAAGAAGGAAGCCTTCGTTGCCGCATGGAGAGATTCTGAACAGTGATGACAATCAAACCTCAGACAGCGACACCTCAGAAGAGGAGAAGGCTCACCTATGCCTTGAAGATGTGTGCTTGATGGCACAAGGCAATGATGTCTCAGAATCAGAAGGAAAAAAAAACACATAAGGTAAACTATTCTAAACTTAGAAGGAGAATTCAAAAGGCTGAACTTCTAGGACTTAGAAAGTTTTCTCTTATATTAGTTGATCACCTAGAGGCATTAGAAACTGAAAACGATGAACTTTTGGAAGAAAATGAAAAATTGAGAAAAACCTCGGATAAAAGCAAGGTAGATAATCTCAGGGCACTCATGAAATTACAAAGAGATTATAGTGAAATTCTCACCGTTCATGAAAAGTTGAAATACGAAAAACAACCTGAAATCGATGAATTGATTGTTGCTCTTAACACTAAAGAAAAGGAACTAGCTACCATCAAAGAAAAATATTCTAAGATAGATGTTGTTTCTAAGACACCCATGAGGAGAAGCAAACGACAGGTCGGATGCCAGTCAGAGACCAGTCGTAGAGATGTCTGCAGCTTATGCAGACAACCCGGTCATCATGAGTCCAATTGTCATAAAACGAGTTTTATGAGGCATTGGCAACTCAAGAAACTAGGACTAAAATGGGTAGTCAAAAATGATCTGAGAGTATTAAATGGTGGAAATGGGTCCAACCTTTCTGTGGACCCTAACCCCACACCACTAACGTGTTAAGTGCAGAATCGAGTGAGAATGGACCCTGCTGGTACATCGACAGTGGGTGCTCTAAACACATGACAGGAGACAAGAAGAAGTTCTTCTCACTCGAACCAGGAAGCCAAGGAACCGTTTCCTTTGGCGACAACAAGAAAGGTAAAATCATCGGTGTAGGTAAGGTTGGTATTACATCTGACTATGTCATAGATAGTGTAAATCTAGTTCATGGTTTAAAATTCAACTTGCTTAGTGTTTCTCAAATTTGTGACAAAGGGAATTCAGTTCACTTCTATCCTACACATTGTAGCATAGTAAGTCAGAACAATGGCAAAGAGTTGTTTAAGGGAAAAAGATGGAAAAATGTTTATGTAACAAGCTTAGAGGATATTGACAGTCCAAATCTTCCTTGCTTGACTGCTTCAATAGATGACTCTACTCTATGGCACAAAAGACTAGGGCATGTTAGCACTTCTTTACTAAGAAAACTTGTCAAGAAACAGTTGGTAAGAGGTCTTCCTGAGATTAAGAATCTGAGACCAATCTTTGTGATGCTTGTGTTAGAAGCAAACAGACCAAGGCTTCTTTTAAATCAAAGAACTCAGTTAGTACATCCAAACCACTTGAATTACTTCACATGGACTTATGTGGACCTATGAGAGTCAAACGTTTTGGAGGAAATTGGTATGTTTTTGTAATTGTTGATGATTACTCACGGTTTGTTTGGACACTCTTTATTGCTTCCAAAGACGAAGTCTTTGAGAAATTTCAAGCCTTTGCAGGAAAAGTCCAAGTACAACTCAATCTCAAGATCAAGACTCTTCGGTCTGATCATGGGTCAGAATTTGAGAATCAACAATTCATGGATATGTGTAAACAACATGGGATTAGTCACACATATTCAGCACCAAGAACACCCCAACAGAATGGGGTAGTTGAGCGAAAGAACAGAACACTACAAGAGGTAGCCAGGGCCATGCTATTGGGGAGCAATCTTCCTCAAGTCTTCTGGGCAGAAGCGGTGGCGACTGCATGCTACATCACAAACAGAACGCTCATACGACCGATCCTCAACAAAACTCCCTATGAGTTAATCAAGGGAAGAAAACCAAACATAAGTCACTTCAGGACATTTGGTTGCAAATGTTATGTCCACAACAATGAAAAGAGTCTTCTTGGGAAGTTTGATGCCAGAAGTGACGTGGCCATCTTCCTTGGATACTCTGAAAGAAGCCGGGCATACAAAGTATACAACAAAAGGACACTGAAGGTGGAGGAAAGTGTGCACGTAGTCTTTGATGAGGCTGACGTACACAACTTCAAGGAATCTGATGAAGATAAAGAACTCGGATTCAATCTAGCTGATCAGGATCACATAGATAATCCCAAAGATGAATCACCGACTGAAGAAAACTTGCCCGACAGGTCAGCGACAGGTCAACAACAGGTCGACGAAGGAAACAATGATGTCGAGGATCCTCTCTCTCCATCAACCATTCATCAATCTCGTGCTTTGTACAAAAATCATCCATTGGAGAATATCATATCAGACATATCCAAAGGAACTCAGACAAGAGCACAAACTCGAGATCTTCTAGCCTTCTCAACGACAGTCTCACCCATCGAGCCCAAGAACGTCAAGGAAGCTCTTCGAGACTCAGACTGGATCAATGCAATGCAAGAAGAACTAAACCAGTTTGAAAGATGCAAAGTCTGGCATCTTGTGCCTCGCCCTACTCATCAAGGAGTACTTGGCACAAAATGGGTCTTTAGAAATAAGCTGAATGAAATGGGAGAAGTTGTCAGGAACAAGCTCGTCTGGTAGCTCAAGGATATCGTCAACAAGAAGGAATAGACTTCCAAGAAACCTTCGCTCCAGTAGCAAGGATGGAATCTATCAGATTACTAATTGCATTTGCTGCACACAAAGGAATCAAACTCTTCCAACTTGACATCAAGAGTGCCTTCCTAAATGGGTACGTCAAAGAGGAAGTGTATGTTGAGCAACCTCCAGGTTTTGAGACACGAGAAGGAAAGGACATGGTACTCAAACTTGACAAAGCTCTTTACGGGCTCAAACAAGCTCCAAGATCATGGTATGATCGCCTGTCCTCCTATCTATTGGAAAACCACTTTAAAAGAGGTAAAGTAGACAAAACTCTATTTGTTTACAACAACAAAAGAGATTTCCTAATTGTGCAAGTATATGTTGATGATATAATCTTTGGAGCCTCTGATGAAAATATTGCAAGAAGTTCGAAGCATTGATGAAAAGGAATTTGAGATGAGTGATCTGGGAGAATTGAAATTCTTCCTAGGACTTCAAGTCAAGCAGAATGATGAAGGGACCATCATATCCCAAGAGAAGTACGTAAAAGACTTGCTGAAGAGATTTGGAATGGAGGGATGTAAGACGTTTGACACACCAATGGCAGTTGGCACTAAGATGGGTATCATGACTGGTGACCGACCGGTCGACCAGCGATCTTACAGAGAGATGATTGGTTCTCTACTATATTTAACTGCTAGTAGACCTGACATCATGTATAGTGTTTGCTTATGTGCCAGGTTTCAAGCAGATCCAAGAGAAAGTCACCTCACAGCTGTAAAAAGAATCCTACGTTACTTAAAAGGAACCATGAATCTTGGTCTCTTTTATCCTAAGTTCACTAACTGTAACGTTGTAGGATTTTCAGATGCAGACTATGGAGGATCTATCACCGATAGAAAGAGCACTTCAGGGACAACATTCTTTGTTGGATCATGTCTGATTGCATGGGAATCAAAGAAACAACAAAGTGTTGCAATCTCAATACCTGAATCTGAATACATTGCTGCGGCAAGCTACTGTGCCCAACTTCTATGGCTCAAACAACAAATTGGTGATTATGGCGTCAAAACAGGTACTTTACCAATTATGTGTGATAATACAAGTGCCATCTCTATTTCCAAAAATCCTGTGCATCATTCACGTACCAAACATATTGACATTAGACATCATTTTCTTAGAGATTGTTGTGAAAAAGAATTAGTTGGTTTAAAGTATATTTCTACTGAAAATCAACTAGCTGACATCTTTACAAAGCCATTAACTAGATAAAGGTTTACTAAGATTATTCATGATCTGGGTATGATATTCATTAATCACAATTAAACTTCTTTTTTTCCACGATCGTTCAACGACATGTGAGCAACACCTGTTATATTGTCGTTCAGTAGTCAACGATCAGTTTAATGCATAGAAAACATGTCAAACGACTACTTGAAAAAGATATGTCATTTTTCACAAAAGTGAGATTAGGTTAGAGACAGTCCAATGGATAGAAATGGAAAAACTTCTCAATGGATCACTGACAACCGTCACAACTGCTGCCTGTTATGAATAGTACCGTTAGGACATGTCAGCGAGCGGACTAGGAGCGGTCGCCGACCGTTACTCAATATCTATAAAAGGGAGATGGGAGTTTTACTCCTGTCACACTATTGCCCTCACTTTCTCTAATCTCTCTAAGCGATCAAAGCATTTTCTCTTCTCTCTTACAAATAACTTCGTGAGATCAGTGCAAAGAACCTCGCCTCACAACATCTCTAAAGATTTCTCTAGTGAAAGGTTTTAAACTTCAGAAATCCTTCAATCAATCATGGCACCAAAGTCGGCTCTCCTCTCCAAGAAGAAAGTTGTCTCCTACAAATCATCCTCACAACAAACAACCGACATGAGGCCGACAGGAGTTGCAACTGAATCACCGCCCCCTCGTCTATCCAAAGAGCAAGAAAATCAACTTGTGCGCAGGGTAACCGATGAAGGAGAGGTGTACCAAGATGAAATTCTCTACATAAGCCACCACCTCCCAAAAATTCATCACTGCATCCAAGCTGAGATTCTAAAACCCAAGATTCTTCCAACTCCTACCTCCACAGAAAAACAAATCATGTCCTCTCCTGTTCCATCACCTGCTATCGGCACTAAACACTCAAAAGTCAAAAATCCCAAAAAGAACCAAGATCTCTCCACTGCTACTACTAGTCGTGTAGCTCGTGAAACTCGTGCCTCCAAACGAGCCAAAACACAGAAAGAAACTCCACAAAAAGCTCATTCAATGCCTGAAGGAGCAACTCGCAAGTTGCACTTCACTGACTATGAGGAAGGAACCCCTCCAGCGGTCGCCCAAGGTATCATTCAGCAGGAAGAAGAGGAGGAAGTACAAAGTGACGAAAAGTCACAGCAGGAAGCTTCAGTGGAAGAAAAGGGTCAAGAAGAGGACATAAGGGAGCCTGACCCAGAAACTAAAGCAATGCTCATCGAAGTATTTGGGGAACCAGTCGCTGATAGGTCCCCGACGCCTCGTGAAACAAGTCACGACGCCAACAGCGATACAGAGTCTTCTCCTATCATACCAACTGTCGAACAATGACAGAAGGCAGAGAAGGAAAAAGGAAAGCAAAAATTGGTGTTGTCCCCGCATGGACAAAAGCTCGAGGAGCTCTTTCAAGCCAAAAAGGGGTAGACTTCATCCAAGAGCCTATCCCTGTTTACACCAAGCTGCTCAAGGAGCATATGACACACCTTGGACCACTCCAAAGCGATAACGATGACGACTACATCATCTGGCAAGTCCAAGGAGTTCACATCAACATCTCTAAATCCTGGATATGCAAAACCTTTGGTTTGGAACCAGGGGGTTTGATTTCCCTCAAGGACACCACTTGAAACGACCTAGGACATCAAGGAGGAAAGATGGTCCAACTGCTCAACCCAGGGGCAACCATGAAGAACTTCCACGCAGTAGAAATGTCAATTCCTGACAGGGTTCTTTTCAACATTCTCACTCACAACATCACCCCGCGAAACCAACGCACTCACATGGTCAATGCAAGAGATGTAAGGTTGCTCTATGCTTTAAAGACAAAGGAGAAAATTGATCTCCCAGCCATGATTCTACTCACCATAGATGAGAGTAGATATGTCAACCAAGGGCTGGTACATGGAGGAGTAGTGACAAAGGCGCTACAAGAGAACGAAGTGGACACTGACAAGTTCCACGAGTGCGCGCGCACCGCTCAGGACAGCATCTGTTCAGAGATGTTGTCCAAAATGGGGATAAAAACCAAGGGGGATAAGCTTGTAGTCGCTCAGAAGCCTACTAGAAGTGAGGATTCAAGGTCTGAGCCACGGCCAGCTGCAAGAGCATCGGCACTCAAGAGGAAGATGAGTCCTTCACCGGTCCACGATAGGTCGGGAACCAGTCTAGATACCTCAACTAGAGATATCCTAAAGAGGGTGAGAGTTACTCTCACAGTTGTGCAGGCTGTCTCCACTGAACCAAGTGTTCATCACATGGTTCAAGGAGCGATAGATTTTATAGACACTCACATAGCCTGAGCATTCTCTGTCTCCTAGAGACTTAAGTGAAATCGTGAGAGTTAGGACTAGATTTTTCTTTTCCATCAAATGCTCTATTTTGCCTTTGACTATCTGTTTCACAGTACCTTTTGGACATCAATGAAAATGCAACTGATTTTTGTTACTTGAATGCTTATGATGGGTACGAAATAATTTATTGTCTTGGCTGCTTCTTCCTTGATTCAAAATTACAAAATGATCTGAGATATTTAGTCCCATCCATTCCACTAATCTAAACTCTGACCTTGACACCTAAACAGCCTACAAACATAGCCCACAAGACGTAGCATCTTATTAAATGCCACTCACCGATCAGTCGTTGAGCATATCCAAAGTGTCTATAAAACTTGCCTACTCCTTTTACCACTCACAATCATCTCACGCAATGGCTCAATACCCACAAAGCTCATCCAGCTCGAATGAGAAAACCATTCACTCCACCATTCGCAAGTTTATGAACACAAAACACCCAAGGAAATACGTCGCCCAAAGCTATGTTCAACCAGATTCCGACTCCCTCACAGCTTGGTCTATCACCTCAAGTGGTACTCTATCACAATCACGTTCTCCACATTGCATGGAGTTCTCCATAGATTCTGATGAGTCTGACCTTTCAACCACAGCTGAATCACCTTTGATCACCGCACCCAAAGCCAAACCTTCTTGGATCATAGCCGGTTTTTCGGAGGAAGAGCCTAATTTATGAATGGGATACCCAACTACGTCACTCCATCTAGATTATCTTGATCATATTTTGTAGTTGGTAATCTATGGAATGTCATGGCCTTTACAACATCTTACGTCGTGTAGTTGCTCCCTATTTTGCTGTATGACAAAGGGGGAAAGAAAAGTATATGTACTTGTGAGAGTATGTCTATCGTCCTTGTATTATGTATCATCTGAATGAAACCTTATCTATCTATGATATAACATAAAAGTTGTCACTTATGCTTTCATTCGTTAAAATTCTTTCATTCTGAAAAACCCTTAATAAACTCAGGGGGAATCCTTCTTAGGGGGAATCTCTCAATTCTTGATTGCCAAGTACATAATAAGTGTATAGGTTGCCATCATCAAAATGGGGGAAATTGTTAAGACAAGATCCTTTAGTTTTGATGATAGCAAACCTTATGTTGTCTATCTAATGTGTTTATCAAGATTCATGATTTCAGATAGACAGATGAGTTCACTACTAGAAAAAAACAAATTACCTACGGACAATTCCGTAGGTAATCAGAATTACCGACGGATTACCGACAAAATTTCACTCAAAACATTCGTCGGTATTTAATTGGTCGGTAATTAGATTACCGACTGAAAAATGTGTCCGTCGGTAAATTACCTACGGATTACCTGCGGAAATGTCAGCCGTAATTACCGACGGATTACCTACGGAACTGTCCGAAGGTAAATTACCTACGGAAAATCCGTCGGTAACCCGACGCCACATCATCGTTTCCCCATTGCTTAATATCTGTCGGTAATCCGTAGGTAAAATATTACCTACGGATTACCAACGGAATCCTATACCAATCATTTTTATTAGGCATTCCGTAGGTAATCCGTAGGTAAACTGTTACCTACGAAACTTTATACCAATTATTATTATTAGACAGACCGTGTGTAATCCGTAGGTAAGTATTACCTTCAGAATATTTCCATAGATAATCCGTAGGTATTTATATTTTTTTTGTATTTTGCATTTATTTGATCATATTTAGTTTATATTGTGATTTATTCTTTATTTTTTAATATTTAAATTATAAAGCTATTTCAAAATTAAAATTTTTAAACAATAAAATATTAAAATATTCAATAAACATGAAACTATATATATTATTAAGCACAATACTTAGAATATTTAATTCATTTTATTAATCCAAAAATAATATTCAACATCGTAAGGAGTTACAATAATCATACATACACCAAATCACCACTTATGATGCCATCGCAGTATTTTGGTTCATGATAACTGTTAACCACAGATCAGAAGGATCAATACACATGTATATATTACAGGAAAAGTTGAGCCTGTATGCATGAAATGTGGCACCAAAAGATAAGATTTTCCTCTCCACGTCCCAGACAATGAACAGATCTGAACAGTCCAGTGCAGCTCTTTTCTCTTTGTAGTTCCTTGCAACCAAAGAATTATTAGATGGGCAAATAGAAACCTAAAATTGGAACAAGCAAATGGTACACATTTTTCAGAACTCACCAGTGGCGCCACAATCTGATCTGTTATTTTGCATTTCTATCTCTATTGTTACATCTGTGTCAAACGAAGAAACAAATTTATCATCAAGGGCACCCAGATTGTGTAATTTCTTGCAGGCTTTCAAGCAAGCAAGCTGCTTGGAAAATAGAAAATCATAATGCGGGGGGTCCAACAATTGTCTGGATAGTTGCATTTGGAGGTAGAATGACTTCAAACTCATACAAACCTCCAGACTGTGACATTTTGAAGATGGGTTTTAGACTGGAGAATCTGCGTGAAACCAATAATAACTTCTCAATTACGAGCTCAATGGATATTAGTTTGTTCACATATTCAAAGACATACTTATTCATATGTAGCTTTTAACAGTAATGATGCAGACCATCAATACTAGAGTCAGGAGTTATGGATGCTCTAGAAGATTCAAGGTCGAGAGTGCATAATTCTTGAAGGATGGAAACTTCAGTGTTATCAATCATAGCAGCATCTTCAGAAGAGTGCATACTTATTATTATACCAAACAACTAGTCCTACTATTTTTCGCTATCCCTGAAAACCAGTCATACAAATATATTAAAAGATAGTTCAACATGGCCAACTAAAATTATGCACAGCCACCGTACCAGAGTAGAAACTAAAAGTGTGAGTGGAACAATGAAATTGATGCACTTAAAACAGATAGTCATAAATAACATCAGCAGAGTCTGACCAGATGAGGAAAAAATGTGACACCTTTGGAGCATTATAAAAAGCAGTTGCTTTGACAAGCTAGGCCATGAACGGCTCATAGCTTACATGAAAGAATATCAGACGTAACAATTAGCACTAGTGCAAAAAATGTTTTTTACCACAGTTATTTTGCCTATATACCACAGTTAGAAACCGTGGTTTATACTCGCGTGGTATATCGGAAAATTGCAATAAACCATGGTTTCAAACCGTCATTTAAAAGATGGATTATAAACCACGGTTCGGCTAAAACCGTCGTTTAAAGCCCATTGTGTCACGGGAATCAGACGACTTTATACGACGGTTTGGACAGAAACCGTGGTATATTTCGTTCCATGAGTTTTATGACGACGGTTGGGACAAAAACCGTGGTATAAAGTACATTATACGACGGTTTTATTAAAACCGTGGTTTATCTCGTCGTTCCATTGAGTTTTAAACCACTGTTATAAGTGAACCGTGGTTTTTATTTTCTTTTTTTTTTAGTTTTTTTTGTTTCTTTAGCCTCTACCACATATGTTTTCCAACACAACCCAATTTACAATCGCATATACAACATGTACAGGGCATCCAACTGGTATTGCCCTTTGATAACCAACCACACTATATGACCATAAACCAAGTTTCCAGTTTGAATTGCAACATTGAAAACGAATTGCAAACAAACCCATTCAAACTTTCAAAAATAAGAGAGTTGAACTTTACAAACTTTGAGAGTCTACGTTGCTTCAGCAAAAACAAAAGTCTAAGTCTAACTACACTAGGATAAGATCTAAGAAACACTCAAGTAATTTTTACACCAAAACTGCGATAAATGATCTCTTACAAAGTCGAGATCCCCTTTGGAATACGTGCTCCCTGCTTTTGTGAAATAAGAAACGATCTGTCCATAAAAAGAAACTGATCATCATTAGTACACAATTTTATTTAAAATGCAATAACTTTAACTAAAACTTTGATTGGTATGGGTTACCTTGTCATCATCATTAAGCGTGTCAATATTTTGTACAATCTCGAACATGTACCGCATCACATAATAGCCACAACTTCGTGAATCAAGCTGTTGAGGACACTGTCATCACACCATCCATGGATTACCAACTTTAGACAGATAAAAAAATTAAACGTTTAACTTTAATACAAAAATGCATAAATTAAATGATTACTTACACGTATGTATTGGAAGTCCAAGATGGAGAATGGTTTGTTTCCATCACTTAAACCAAGCTTATGGCCCCTGCATAAATGCAGCATTTTAAAATGAAGCCATTTATTAATTGTCAATAATCTAGGACAAGCTTAAAATAAATACAGAATGCATTAAAATTTTGAATACTCACTCCTTCAAATATTTCTCTACAACGATCTCTCGAAGGTCATCAGGGCCGCCCAATGGGTCTAGTATCAACAAGCACGAGGTGTCGATACACAACACCATCAACATCCAATGATTGCTGCCATAAATAAAACAAAGAATGTTTTGTAGAACAATATTTTTAATTATCACAATTAGGAAGCAAAAAATTCCAGTTATTGTGTACTTACATCTGATGATATGGGATCAGCAAATATTTGCTTCTTCTTCGTATCGCAGTACAAAATCCCTGCCTCACGTGCTGTGCACATCCTTGCGCATCCAATGCGGCCTGACTTGCTGACATCAATTGCGGGCACAAGAAAGAGATGAAAAATAATCTCTTGTTCGATATCAGTCTAGTAGTCAAGCACATTAAATCATTTGTCCATGACTATGGCAAACAATAGATTATCCTACGCATAAGCATGTTTATTAGTAACACCACTGACCATATATCTAGACAAGTTCGTACATGCAAGCTAGACCAAAAAATTTGAACAACTTATTTCAGCACTAAGTATCCTCCCTACCCGATCTAATAACAGTCTAGTTTTTTCCATTCAGGATTCACCTTACTAGCAGATAAGCCACATTCATTCACAAGGAAAAAAAAATGAGATGACCAGGTTGTTCTCCTCACAGAGCTCTCAATCACTTTGTCATCTTCCCGAGATCAATTCAATTTATTAGTAAGGTAAACTTCATTGGCATCAACCTCCTGGTAATGGTGGGAGAACATTACCCAAGGAGCTAAATTATTT
Source organism: Limonium bicolor (assembly GCA_023374045.1). Taxonomy (NCBI): domain Eukaryota; kingdom Viridiplantae; phylum Streptophyta; class Magnoliopsida; order Caryophyllales; family Plumbaginaceae; genus Limonium; species Limonium bicolor. The sequence continues at coordinate 87,875,598 of CM041777.1, read as the reverse complement.
GAAAGAGTTCAATAACTCCATATTCATTTCATGCTAGGTAATTGGTTAGAATGGATACGATTGAACTAGATGTGTCATACCTGAGATGTGGAGTTCCATTTCAACCAGAAGAGATTCAACAGCAGACCACAGTTTGTTGTTTTATATCTTCTGTAATAGATACATAAAAATGATAGAGAGAATTAGAAAAGTTCGATTACTGCTTTTGTGAATTTTCTTTAGAAGGAGGAACTCGAAATGGGACAAAGCTAAAGCGATTTCAAGCCTTTTTAGAACTTTGATAATTGAAAACTATTTCTGTATAATAGTAAAGAAAGGGGTAAATTGACATAGTTTAGAAGGTATGAGACTACCCGAAGTCGGTTCAACAATATTGCAGTAACATTATTATTCAGATCTAGAAAATTAAATAGCGGATGAATTTGCTGGGAACCGGGCGATAATTCAAGGCATAGGTGCTGTCAGACAGTAGGGCATGTAATCAAAACAGCTAGAAGTACACTTTTAGCAACAAACTTCCTTTGAAAGGGTATCACAGAAAAAATGAAGCAAGATATCTTTAAAATAGTTTGAGTGATATAGTAGCTTAAAAGATGATGCAGTTTTTGATTTCAAGTTGAAAATCCGGAACTTAGAAGTGTGATGAATAATGGCATAAATGCGGAAATATACAACAGCCAAAACAATATTTAGGAAGTAAGAACAAAACACAATTTTAGGAAGGAAAAAACTGGAAGATCTCAAGACAGAATTTGTCAGCTAACGAAGAAGAAATATGACCACCATCAAAAAGATAAAAATTTATTCTAGCAGCAAGTGAGGAGCTTTAAGTAGAGAAAAGGGTAAAAAAATCACAGCCCTGGATTAAACAAGCAAAAAATTGAGATACATGGCCATACACTATAATATTAGTTGGTGTCAGATAACGAAGAAGAATTACTGACCATCATCAAAATGTAATTCTAGGTGCAAGTGAGGAGCTTTGAGTAAAGCAAAGGGTAAAAGAATCACATCCCGAGTTTAAACAAGCAAAACAATGAAGAATTGTGTGAACAGACAACTTAAATACAAAACATTCATTTTTACACGTACCCATGAGCCTTTCTACTAAACTACAGTCCATTAAACCATGTTCCTCTGAATCAACAATGGCCTATGACGTGAAGTAAGCATTTCAGTGACTAAATTAAAGAGAAGAAGACAAGTTAGAGTATATTACCGTGACTGAATAGGAATGTTTTCAACCCTAGCTTAAATTTGGTGTGCGAGAAGCGGTGAGTCCTACACAACACAAACACAAGAAGAGGATTAAGACATGCAAACACACAGCAGGATTCATAAGAAGAGGATTACAACTGCATTAACCAAGCGCAACAACAAGTGTCATTCTTTAGTTATCAAAGAGAGCAAACTGGCCAGTCTTATTATGGGTTTAAAGCTAGATTAATTTTAAACATATGAAGAATATTATTCTCTGAAGAGTTAAGCTGCTGATGGTTTATTTTAGCGGCATAATATAATCAGATAAAGTATAATTTCAATCAAATGGAGTTTATCCTAATGTCCAAATGGAACAGTGCAGAATAGTCAGAATACGGAAAAGGTTAATAATAATAATAATAATAATAATAATAATAATAAAATATATAATAATAATAATAAATAATAATAAGGAAAAGGATGATGAACTCATTCTCCAACTAGGAATTTATTTTCTCCCCAAACTTTTATCTACAATCAAACAAATTTCTTAAGCAATACCCAGCACTGTGTATGTGCAAGTCCAAGAGATATGTCACAGAAAACCCTGTCTTTGCTTCAATGTCCTTAGATTTACGGGCGTACGAGCTATCTTCTTAGATTGGAAAGCGGTTGTTTTGCTATCTGTTATGCCCCTTTTGTTGGGTGTTACCCAACCCACTTAAAAAACAAGAAGATTTTATACTGTATCTATTTTTATGAGATGATCATTATTTATGCCAACTAGAGAATAGAATCCAGAGTGATGTGAATTTGCCATTTTGTATCATGGTTTATTCCTCCCTATATTCTTAGGTGAAATATTCTTTTTATGTGCTAACTTTATCAAGTTGTTGTTGGTATCTGATCTCATCTTTTTGTCAGCTGGAAGAAACTGTTGTCCTTTTATAGGCTTTAATATCTCTAACCCATTGCTTGCTTTTATAATTGCAAGTTCTGCTGAAACTCTCTGGTGAAGTCTCCTCCAAAAGCAATCGAGGAAATAGCTTAAAACATCACCTATTTTGATCTCTCTAATTCTTCTAACAATTTCCTAAATCATGTCCTTTAAATGAACCAAGAACCTGTATAGAAGCAGAAAAGGATCCTAGGTGGGTGGAAACGAAAACAGAATTTCAAGCCCTAGGTGGGTGGAAGCAATCAAAACCACAACGGTTTTTTACAGTCACTTGCATTCATAGGTCGCAGCTATTGAAATACCCAAAATCTAAATAACTCGTTAAACTATCAAATAATGAAGAATTAATCTAAGGATAAATCATTTCACGTACGCATGCTCATTCCTGCATGCAAACGTTTACGTCAATATTATTATGCGTGCGCATGCAAACTCACGCATGCAAACGTCACGTAAAAATAGTCATTTTACCATAAACGCTAACGGGCATAATTTTACTAAACGTATTAACGTACTCGTACAAAACGTTTATGTACAATTATTAACAAGGATTAAACTCCTTACATAATGAGCTCGATAGAGAGAGCGTCAACAAGGAAAGATCAATACGAACGTGTATACAAACGAGCAACGTAAATATTTTACGAATGCCTAAGCATTTATAAATGCTAAAATAAATTGATATACACATTTAAATAAATGTAACAACTTATGTTACACCTATTATATATATATATATATAGATATATATATATATATATATATATATATATATCATAAAGACATAAGAACTCATCAAAGGTCAAAAATACGCACTAAACATCTTAACGACAAGAACGTTCTTAAAACGCCTTAAAACATGCGTTAAGCGCGACCTTGTAATACATGAGTCCTATGACCTTTTAAACTCAAACCAAATGGTCATACCATCATTATATGGCTATACAAACATAATCCCCACGCCACTTTTTCATTTAAACACAAAGTGCTCGGGGGAAATTCTTAACGCTCTTGTTTTGGTCCGGGAGTGTCCCGGTAGCCCGGGAATTATGTCATGAGTTGATATAACCCCATATAACTCAATGTAACACCTTAATATATCATAATTTACCATAAAAAATGTCAATAAATACTTGGAAATCGTTGGAACAAGTTATTTTCCAAAATGTCCTTAGAGCACAAAAACGCACTTTTCGGGTACCGAAAAAACGCGTTTTACACATGTAACTTGTACAAATGACTATCCACGAATTTATTAAATTAAAAGGACCTAATTAAACAATATTAATCAGGCAAGAACAAGGGTGACTCACCACCCCTAATGCTGCCATTTTTTACCACAAAAAAAATCACATTTTCAAAGTTTAACACCACTTTCTTACCTAATGTTGTCACTTTTTTCAACCTTGGCTGCCTCCATGTGTCATTGCCGACTTTCTCTTGTCTCTTGGCACCCATTGTCAACAATTCTCAGCTCTGATTGAAGACTTGACTAAGCTACCTCCTAAATTGACTAAAACCACCCACTTTTCTCCTAACTTGGACTTTAACAAACAAACCCTTCTCATTCTCTTGTAAGTGGCCGATTTGGAGCTCATATTCCTCCCAAGAACTTGCCACTCTTCTCCCTTCCCAGTTCTGGTAAGCTTCCATTGGTAAGAGCTCTTAATTCCTAAGTTATTCCAGTTACACTTTAACACCATTTTCAAGCTAATTTTCGGTTCTTTGCACTAAGGAGGTTATTCTAATCCATTCCATTGATCTAGATCAACATCAATCATGACTCAAGCTAGGAATTTTGTGGCTAATCAAAGGAAACACTTAAGAAATGTTCTTGAAGGCTTAAGGTAAGAAAAATGTCTTAAAACCTCATTTTCTTCCAAGACAAGTTCATGGATGAAATTTTCTTGTTTTCTTCTCTTCATTAACTTCAATTTCTCCATGGTTTGACAAGGTATTCACCCTTACTCATCCAAGGCGTGATCCTACACCAAATTCCTTAAGGTAAATCTTTGATTTTAAGGTTTACAAGAGTTATTTCTAAGTTATAAGCTTAGATCTCTTCAAGAGCTAACTTATTTCCCCTCTCCTTGTCAAGGCCGAATTTATAGGGTTCTTGAACTCCACTTTGAGTCATCAAGGTAAATCCTAATCTTTAATACAAATTTTGTATATAATACCTTAGTAAATTTCTTAAGGTTTAGTTAGAAATTCAAGGTTTAACATAAGGTATCTTTGTTCTAATATTCGAGGCACCTACAAATGAGTGTAGATCAAGGTTGTGTGGCCAAAGATCCAAGGAGGAACCAAGGGAAAAATCATTTACTAAGAGGGTAAGTAATTTATCTAAGTATATATATGTAGATCTATGGTTTAAACTATGTTTTATAACATTAAACCATTAATTACCCTTATATAAAATTGAAGCCGAAATTAATGAGAGTTTAAATATGTGTTTTGATAAATTAAAGATGGGATTAAGATTTAAAAATTGATTTAAGGAATTTTAAGGTAATTATTTGATTATATATATAATTACCGAAATTTCAAGGATTAAATTGGTATATTATAGCTTAATACTATGTGTTAAGATGTTATAAAATATTTGGATAGGTTAATTAGGTATTTTAATACCTAAGATATTAAGTTTATAAGTTTAAGGGTAAAATATGTAATTTACCAAAACTTGGTGGCTAGATTTAATTATGGCCGAAAATCAAATATTAAATTTGGTGAATTTTGATATAATATAGTGTATAAACTCATATTAAGAATTTTGGGTAAGTTAGAAATAATTACTAGTGTTTAAATGACTAGTTTAATAAGTTATGTGGTAAAATTGTGAATTTTGGAAAGTTTGAGGTGCAAATGGTAATTTCCAAAAATTGTATGTATCCTTGGCATAATTATGATATATTATAATGTAAGAATTAATATTATAAATTTTGGTTAAATTAAACAAGAGCTTCAGTGTTAAAATAACAATTTATAAAGTTTTGTGGCTACTTTGTAATTTTTGGAAAATTTGGTGCTTAGCCGAATTAATTATGAAATTCTGGGTATATAAGTGTATTAGGAATTTAATAAGTGTTAGTCAAAGTGTTGACCAAAAATTTGGGTTAGAAATGAATAATAATGTAAAATATAAAGTTTATAAAAGTTTTAGGGTGAAAATGTAATTTATGAAAGTTATATGTGGAAGCCGAAATTGTTTGGGGTTAGAATGTAATTTACGAAAATATAGGTGTCCACTTTGGTAATCAAAGGAATTTAATATTAAAACAATAGGTTATAAGTTATTATGTAAAGGTTATAAGATTTTGGGGTTAAATTGTAATTATAAGAAATATTTGTTAAAGCCGAAATATTATGGGCCAGAATGTAATTTTTAAAAGTTATAATGTCAATTGGTAATTACTAAATTTATAGTGGTGGTTATGTGAATTAATTAATTAAGAAAATAAAACTATGGAATATAATGTATTTTGGAGTATAATGAAAAGTTTAGAAATATTTGGGGACTATATTGTAATAACCGAAAGTATAAGGGTGTTCATTGGAATTAAAAATGTTATTAGGCCCAATATGGATATTTGGAGGAATTAGAAAAGGAAATTATGATTTAAGGATTTATGGAATCAAAATTATATGTTATATGAGCATAAATGATTTATTTATAAAGAATAAATAATATTTGGGGATAGTTGGTAATTAATAGAAGTTTTAGAAATTCCTAAGTCGTTGGGTGACTACTTGAAAATATAAGGAATTTAATTAAGTTTAAATATTACTTAGACAAATATAAACATGTATTATAAATATTATATGTGTAAATAAATACCTCAAAGGGTTTTTAAATAAATCAGAGGAAATAACATAATATGAGGTACATAAAATCATAAGGTAATGAAAAGGAAATACCACTCAATATAAGTCTTATAATTTAAGACTACATACTTTAAAGTATATGAATAAATACCTTGATTATAACAAGGTTAAGGAAACTAACTAAATGTTAAGTTGAAACCTCACATGAAATAACGAGAGTATATAACCATCGAATAATATTTGGAAATTAAAGTATATTAAATATAAAGTTATGAGGATAATTGAGTAAACATGACCAATAAATGTCATTGACGAATTTATAAGTTATGTCATTTGGATCAATACAACATGTCATATAAACGATACTTGTATACATACATGTATAAATATAAAAATATATTCAAGGGAATTAAATAAACTAAGGAGAATAGTCAATGTGGCATACTTAAAATCATGGGAATAAATAAAAGTATACTACCATGCAATAATAGTCTTATAAATAAAGACTATAAGATTTAAGGTATATAATAATTCCTTACTTATAAGTAAAGTTAAGAAGTGAAAGGAATAATTACTATGGTAAATTAACCTCACATAAAATGACGAGGGATTTCGAAATCACTTTACGTTACGGTAAAAAAATCATATACAAGAGTAACATAAATTAACACTCTCAGTTAATCCTATTCTAGGACCTTGTTTGACCAGACGTTGACCGGGAATTAATCGAGTACAATCTACGGTGAACGGTATGGGATTCTTGCAGCCTGCTTGCTACCGGATTATACCGGCTTGTGTGCTATCTGTTGTTTGAAATAACGACCAAGATAATTGTATGTAAAATATTGTATTACTCTTGTGCACTGTTGTGTTACTGTATGTGCGTGATGATACTAACTGCAACGTGTATGTTCCACGCATACAACACTACATTACCAGTGGATTAAATACCTGCGTATTATTATACCGAGAACTTGTACTCAAGTTTCTCACTAACTTCACATTATAACAAACGTCGTTATCCTAATCGTGATAACTGACAATACACATTGTGTTCTTGTTTAATGTCCTTGTGTGACACCTAACAATACTATGCTACGAGAAGCGAGGAGCCCAGATGGATCTGGCCATGCATGCTACAGGAGTTGTACCTGTCTCAGGTCGACTCCTATTTGAATATACGTCGCGACGGAAGTTTTGGGTGCACTCTATGTCCACTCACCGGGACCGTACCGGAACATTTTCTAAGTTGGGAGAAAGGCTACATTTCTCTCGAGGGTACGATACCCACCTCTTTAAGTACAGGAGTTAACTACGTTATCTTCTGAGGGAATTATTACCCACCTACTTATACGAGAGTCCCATCTCGTCTAAGGGTTTATCATACCCGACCAATTTACTCTATGAAGATGGAGTTTAACGAGGTCACTACACCTCCTCTGTATTAATGTACTCTTATATACATGTTAGTCCCATTGTGTGGATCTGACTACTATCAAGCAATTAAAGAACATCTAACTGGACCTTCTGAAGTCTTGTTCTGTGTGACATTGTTGTCCTTGTATGGATACTTGTTATGATTATGTTATGCTGCACGTTTACAGCTTTACAAAAAAAAATGATCTGTATGTATTTGACAAAGTAGTTGGTGGGGCCCAGTAGCCTGTGGGTTGCACGCTTTTCATACCAGCAATTTATTTTGCTGAGTCGTTTCATGGCCAACCATTCACAGGTACATGAAGAAAGAAGAGATTACCCGACCGAGTGTAGGTGGGGTAGAATTAAGACAGGGAATTATTATTACCGGTATCATTTTACAGTACTGTACTTTTACTATTGGCTTTTGTTATTTTAAGTAGTTTGTATTCAGCGCTCAGACCGTATCGTTTGTAAGTTATTTTGAAGTTAGCCTTGTTAGTCACATGGGTGACTAACGGCGTTGTAGCATCACCCGTTCTTATGTATATATTCCGCTGCATTTCCAGTTATCTTTGGGAGCTATCGTCGTACAGGTTGTGGAGTTTCAGGTCGGGGTGTTACAACTATAATTGTCATCCAAACCCTAAATTCCCTAATCCTATGCAAATGCGCAAGTGCAATACAAGAAAAACTAGCTAGAGTTGAAGACGGGAGGGAGGATTACCTGATTGAAGAGGGGCACACTTGTGATTGGGGGTCCAAGTTCAGAGACAAGCTTACGACTAGCGAGAACAACAAACAAAAGTGAAAGAAATTGCGAGTTTGCGATTTACAGACCCGAGCACACAATATTTGCGATTTCATACCATCTGCGATTTCAATCCTCTTCACTTTGGTTTACGAACTAGTGAGGAGAACGATGCGGTTCGAGGACCATAATTACGGACCAGATTTGTGAGAGATTCACAGGAGTTCTTCAACGGTGGCTTTGCGAGGAGAACGATGCGGTTCGAGCTTAAGAGAAGCGGCGAGATAGAGAATAGAGGAAAGCAGATGGGGAGGAAGAAAAGACTGGATTCGATAGTTTTAGCAAGATTACCGACGGACTATTCCGCCGGTATATGAGTTAATAGAACGACAACTTTTGCATATTTTGAGAAGCATTTTCTGACGGAAAAAAATCCGTAGGGAAACGTCTAGCATTAGTATCTGTCGGTAATCCGTCGGTATATATGTCCTAAGACGATCCCGTTTTTACCTCGCCGGTTGTATATATTGACAATTAATTACCGACGGAAATTATATCTGTAGGTAAAATTTAAACTCCCATTTCCGACGGATCAATCCGTCGGATCCGTCGGTAATTGTCTCATAAAACGACTTCGTTTTTATGCTCACTTGTGGCATATTTTGAGAAGTATTTACCGACGGGAAAATATCCGTAGGTAAACGTCTAGCATTAAAATCCGTCGGTAATCCGTTGGAAACCTTGTGTTAAAAGACGACATCGTTTGACTTTATTAAATACCGACGGAAAAATTTCATCGGTAATCTTTTTTCAAAATCTCGCCTATTTACCGACGGACAAAATCCGTAGGTAATTTGTTGACATTATACGCGCCATTACCAGCCAGGCCTCCCGCATTTTTTCCTTCAAATTTACCTACGGAATATACCGTCGGTAAATGTTTCGATGGAAGTCCGTCAGTATTCCGTAGGTAATAAATTAACCAAGGGCTGGAGAAACCGTAGGTATTCCGTTGGTAATTACCTATGGAATATTTTCCGTAGGTAAACTACTGTTTTCTAGTAGTGGTAAGTGTCTTAGCACGCAAGGTTGCAAGCGCACTTAAGTCATGAGTGGCTTGGCACGCAAGGTTGCAAGCGCGCTCAATCCACGACATGTGCTCTACCAGACGTGCACCTGTCGGCGAGAGCTCCGGGGAACTTCTAGCAAGACACAAGCAGTCACGAACCACACCGTCACATATCTCTTACATCAGACATCAAACAAAGACCAAACGGAGTTAGCAACGTCGACAAACTCACTCAGATTATTCACAACCACACAAGCAACTTGCTCATGACAACACACGACAAAAGGTGTATCTCATTAATGTGCAAGATACAAGATAAGCAAAGGTATTGATGTACATCATTACATAGCCGTAATACTTCAGAAGAGAGCATTTATGAGCATTAATGAGCCAGACAAGTTGAATGTGCAAGTGGTGACCGACCACTTGGGGAGACGCGCCGCCAACTTGCCCATCATAAGGCAACGCGTGTGCTGGTGGCTCCAGATCAAGTTGGACAAAAATCTGCAAGTAGGGTGCGGATATTATATTGTAGAAGAATGAGTATTTTACTCTTAGAGTCTACAACTCCTAGGTTGTTAGTTGGCATCTCAACTAACTTGTATAAATACATGTCTTAATGTTCCTTGTAAGACAGACCCCTGTACGAGAGAAAGATAGAGATAATCTAGGCAAGTGTGGATCAGACTTAGGAGTGTGTGTAAGTGCTAGAGAGTTGGTGAGCTAGTGAGGACTGGGTTAGAGTATCAATACAATGGGTATTTGATAGGACGACAGGTCGGGGAACGGTCGGTGAACCGTAGGCCGATAGTCTGGAGAGGGTTGACGACTTTAGAGGTAAAGTCGAAACTGTCCCAGGAGTCCATGTGTGGGGTAAGGGAGGTTGAGTGAATTTCGTGTGTGTAAATTCTCAATCGAAATGTGTTTTCCAGTTTAATAGTTGCCTCTCGTCTATCAAGTTTTATTAGAGTCCATGGCACGTCCACGACACGTCGGGGACGCATCACGAGCGCTTGCGAGTTTCATTTATCATTATTATTTTTAGATTTATTTTCATCATTTTATGTATATTTTCACTATTATACTCTCCCATCTTATTTTATTTTTGTTACTTGTTTATTCTATCTTATTTACCGGTACTCGTACATATCTAATTTAATCCTCATTTTTATTACATTTGCTTGCATTTTATCTCCGTCATACTAGTGCTATTTTATTATTTCATGTACATGTTATTTTCATATTTAGTTTATTTCATGTGCTTTATTATGTCTCCGTATTTTATTATCTACATTTTATTATTTCACAACTCTTGAGAGAGGAACCCATTTATTTAAATACATTTTTTTTGTATAGAATTTATCTAATTTGACATAAAGCTCTTATACTATTTCTTTCTCTTGTATATTGATTTTCGAATTAGCATAATCGGTCAGTGTGTTCATTTGGGTACCTACAGATCTTGGTTCAAAACTTGCCAAGGTCTAGGGGCGTTTTTACTTTTACTTCACCTCACAGAAAAGCTCTAATTTTATTTCCCGCAATCATATAATTAGCCTAGTTGTGGTGTAGCTGGTTGGTGTACATGCGTAACATGATGGAGTCTCAAGTTCGAAACTCAACTAGGACATTTTGCATTTTCATTTTTGCTTTACTGCCTTCATTCCCCAGTCCGCCCCAAACTTGTTTGGAAGTCCACTTGAGGCCCATTTTGAAGTCTCATTCCTCAGATCCAATTCAACTACCTGCCAAATAGAAGAACCCTAGTTGTTTATTATAAAAGAACAAAGATCCCAAAACCCTACTGTATCGGCAACGAGGGGAAGGTGTCAAAAATTATTTTTGAGCATGATGCTCAACTAAATCATGGTCATTGAATCTTTAAAAAACAAATGGATGGTCTAAATTCCAATATTTATTATAAGGCATAGTCATAAGGTCAAATAATTGTAATTTTTAAATAAAGAATAAACTCACCATATCAATATTCCCATGATTTGAGGTAAAAAAATTTTTTTTACTGAAATTGAAATGGAATGGTGATTTGAAAAAAAATCCAATTTGAGGTAAAAAAATTATTTAAACATAACAAATTAAAAATTCTTCTTAAAAATAAATAAGAAATGTTAGAATTATTTATTATTAACATAACATTAATATTACAAAATAAACCCATTTTTTTCATTTTATAAATTATATTGTCAAATTTAAAATCTGCACTATCATCAAACAATATACAACTACATTTGAAACATTTATCATTTTATTTATATATCTACGCTTTTACTTTTTTTCAACATGGGTGTGTACATTTTTGTCATGAATGTGTACATTTTGATTCAAATGTATATACTATATTATCAAATGTGTACTTTTTCAACATGAGTGTGCATTTTCATCATGAATGTGTACATTTTGATTCAAATGTATATACAATATCAAATGTGTACTTTTTCAACATGAGTGTTCATTTGATTCAAATGTATACATTTTAGAAATAAAGAAGAAATATTACACAATCTAGTTTTTAGAGAAAAATAAATAATCATCAATTATAATAAATTCCCTAGCAATATATTTTTAGTGAAGTAATGAATTGAAAAATAAAATAATAACAAATACCAAGTTTTAAGTAAACTTTTTTTTTTAAAAATAACAAACTAGAAATTCTGTTGATAAGACTCCTTGAAAATAAATATAAGAGCATAAAAAAATAAAATCCACTATTTTTTATCAATTTTTTTCCTAAAATGAAAATCTACACTTCTGTTAAACAAATCTACACCTACAAATAGAAAATCTATTAATTTACTTAAAAATCTACACTATCACCTAAATAAAGATTAAATTTAAATTCTACTCTTTTATCCAACAAATGTACACCTACAAAATCTACTATTACTTAAATATCTACTTTTTCACTTAAATATGGGGAATTAATATAAATCTAAATAGATGTCAAAGTTCATTTGTAATTTTAGAAATGAAGAAGAAATAGTAAACTAAAACCGTCGTGAAGGAGGAAGTTTTTTTTTGTAGAAATGAAAGAGTAAAGTGGATGTAGCGTAGAAACTGTCAATGGGATGCGAGTTATTAGTGAAAAAAGTTGTCTATTATACCCTTCTATATTTACTTGTTTGTTTTTCAATTTTTAAAAATTAATTATTAAATAAGTAAAATTATTTATGATTAAGATTAATGTTTTAAAAACTAAATTCTAATCTAAAAACTGAAAATGTGTTGACAATATGCTCAAACTATATGGTCCCTTTTAGATCATTGGCTTCCTAAAAAAAGAACGAGCAAAAAAACCTTAGTCGATTCTCGTTCTCTTCTTCACGGTAATCCACAACCCAAACTGCCACCCATTTTCATTCTTCTCCTTACGATAATTTTCAACCCAAAATGGCCACACGAAACAAACGAGCTCTGCGCTCTTCATTCTTTTGATCTTTTCACCCACTGGAGAAAAAGGAACACCAGCTCCTCACTTCATTTCGCTTCACCGTCGCGCCTTCATCATTCTCTTCAACTGACAAACAAGGAGCATACCGCTCCACCTCTACTCATTCTCTGCACTTTGACGATTTCCCCAACCCACTGGCGAAACAAAGAGCATACATGCTCTGTAACCTTCATCCTCTTCAATTCGTTGGCGAATGCGGAGCATACTTGCTCCTCCCTCTCAAGTTTACAGTCGATTTTCCTCACCAACATCACCGTGGATGAAAATCATTTGCTCCCCGACGGATTTCAAGCTACCCGAGTGGACACCTTAATGTTCCCCCATCTCGACATTTTATACTCTTTCCTCTTGTGGAACAATCGAACACGGGATAAACTTTTTCCACTAAGTTCTCATTTTTTTCTTTTCTTCTGATTTATTTTTCCTTTTACTGTATCCTTGGAGTAGCTCTAGGCTATATAGCTACTTACTAGCTACATAATTTTTCAATGTGGGACTCACACTTGATCTCCAACAGCTTTACTTCAGAGTTTTGAACTCATTTGATTCATTTTCACCCAGAGAAGCAACCATTCATACCCACAACGGGATCCAGGCCAAGCGAAACAGACTGTATGATTTTTTTTGGTACGGTTCAAACAAGATCGCGTCAATCTTCACCGGAAGCCTGTCTCTCTGCGCGAATCAAATCCAGAAAGTGTATGTCGAAATTTGCGAATTCACAGTGAATTCAGAAGCTCACATTGCCCCTTTTTTGGTATTTAATCTTACCCGAAAGATATCTAGTTGTTTAAGTTGAATGTTAGTTCAGATACCATTCGATCTGTGTTGCCATTTGTTTGTGCCTTCGACTTACTGATTTCTGTATCCTAAGGGTTTGTACATCATTACATGTGCTGTCAATTGAACTAGTGTAATTTTTCTGGTTCACTTCCGTGTAGATGGGCGTGCAAGCTTATCCCATGTTTTTGTGCTTCAGGACATTTACTTGGAAAATATGTTTAGGGTTTATCATTAAAATCATTTCACCACCGAAAAGGAAATGAGGACTAAAAAAAACAACAGTAGAGTTCATTCCGTATATCTTGTTTGCGTTGGACTATGCGGCCTATCTGTACTCTTAATTTGCTAACAGAGGCTTATAATAAATGGGGAGTACTAATCCGATCTTGCACCAAACTTGTATAGACCGGCATAGATTACGGAAACAAATAGTAGAGATAGTTTGAATAATTTTGAGGACCGTTTGCTTTGTTTTTTTTTTTGGTATTTCATTAATACTTTATCAATTTGTTTGGGGATTTCATGTTTGTTTTTGTTTTTATTTCAGTCATACCTGTTACCCATGTTTCCTGTGAATATTGCTTTGAATTGGGCCCAAATCCAATCTTTGTTTGGGCCTGATTCATGGCTAGTCAAATGGACTAGAGTATGTAACCTTAGACAACCCTTTTAGGTCACCCATTTATTGTGTTTAAGTCTTTAAAGGTACCCCACAACTAACTCATTTCTATTTGCTTTATGGGGAACAATACCTTCCAAATTTTTTAAAGCCTATCCCAAATCACCCCTTAATTTCATTAAAAAACTTCACCCAAAAACAAAAAGAAGAAAGAAAAGAAAAGAATTCAGGAATGATGCTTGTCTTAGTTAGCTCAAGGTTTCTCGTTCAAAAATCCTCCCCATTTTCCAATTCCTCCTGCCGTCTCTCAAGTTTAATTCCTTTCCAAATCGGTAATTCATTCCAAAAAATAAGGAAAAGAAATTTGAAATGTTTTGAAACATAAAGTCTACAAAAATTGCTCTAAGCCCAAAACCCAAAACAATAAAAGCCCAAGTCCATGAAATCAGTCCAAGACCACAAAGAAGGCCCAAGCCTAACTCGACCCAGGGCCTAAGCCTAACTTGACCCGAGGCCTAAGCCCAATTTGACTTCAGGCCCAAACCCAACTCGACCCAGAGCCCAAGGCCAAACTCGGCCCAAAACCCAAGTCAAAGCTAATATCCAAAACCAAACAAGGCCCCATTTCGGCCCAATAACAAGGCCCACTTCTGGCCCCTTTTAGAAACCCAATAACAATGCATATTTCCAAGGCCTGCGGCCTGCTTTTCCAAGGCCTAACCCGGCCCACTTTTCCATAGCCCAAACTTGGCCCAAAAGCCCAATGGGCCCAAGATTCAAATCTGGCCCAAAATCCCAATGGGCCCAATATTCAAATCTGGCCCAAAACTTGATTCAAACCCAATTCATTTAATTTATCCCAATTCAATTCAACTCAAGCCCAATTCAATTCAAAACCCAATCCAAACCAATCCAAAACCAATTCCAATTCAAATTCAATCTTAATTCCAAATCAAACCAAAATCAATTCCAATTCAACTTCAATTCAATTTCATTTCAATTAAAAAAAATCCAATTCCAATTCAATTCTAATTCAACTTCACTTCAATTCCGATTCGATTTCAATTCCAATTCCAATAAAAAATCAATTCAATTTTAATTTGACTCCAATTCAATCTCGATTCAATTCCAATTCAAATCAAAATTCATTCAACTCCAATTTCAAACTTCAATTCTAATTCGATTTCAATTCCATTCCAATTTCCCCTACACTCTAAATGTCTCACAGACCCGAGCGTCTCACAGACTTTGTCATTCCAATGATTCGAATGTCTTACCGACTTGAGCGTCTCACAGACCCGAGCATCTCAAGACATCGACATCTCAAGGTTTCAAACGTCTCACAGACCCGAGCGTCTCACTGACTAGCATCTCAAACCTGAAACTTCTCGAAACTTCGAACCCTTCTGAATCTCAAACACGTTAAATATCTTCAAACTCCACAAACATCAAAACTTCCAAAACCCATCATGAACTACGTAAGGTCTGATCTCAACAGGGAGTTGAGTACGTAGGCAGCCCATCTAGGGTTCGACCCCATTCCAATAAAAAAAATCTTTTCTCACTCTAAGGTGACACTCATACCTCTCAAAACACTCAAATCTCTTATGTCTCACATTGAACCCTCAAACCTTTAGACTTCATGTCTCTTTCATTCATTTAATCCTTAAACCTTTCCCAGTTTTTCATCCTACACTCAATCAACTCTCAACTTACCCATCTTTTCATTTGGCGCTAGCTTGGTAGAAAAGCTCGTCTCATCCACTATTTACTCCCCTCTTGTCCAAATCCTATCCTTGTGGCCCTTTGAAATGAATCTCTCTAAAAATGTTTTGAAAGAAGGCAATCTCGACAATTGGAGACCGAGGATTCCTCTGGCACCAATCCGAAGTCGTGGTCGTTGCCACTTCTAAGGGGTGTAACCCAGTGCGAACCCATAATGGAATCTCTGTAATGACCAGATAAGTCCTATCCATATGCAATAATTTCAGAGTCAACCAACGGTTCTTAGAACCCTCATTCCCTTTCCTTCCTAGTATTCTTAGGTCAAACTAGGTGGCGACTCTAGTCAATTTCCACCCTTAGGGCATAAGTCTGCGTGGAGCCCATCGAGAGCGGGTGTAGTGCACACTTGTACTCTCCCTTATGCTTTCTGGGAAAGACGGATGATTAAGTAGGTATTTGAGGGATGCCAAAATAACGGGTTTTCACCCTCCACAGAATGACATTTTCTAGGATCTAGGCTTTTTAGTTAGAACCATTTAGATATACCCCCCTCATACCGAAAAATCACCCTCCACACCTTCTAACCGTCGCAATTATGGTAGTGCGCATATGGTTCTGACACGCAACACCGTCTCTCATAGCTTCATCAGCAGACATGATTTGTGGACATAGGAAGGTGACCACATTTCCCATTTTCTTTGACATCAGCCTCGATAGTAAGGGCCTTTGATGACAAAGGCATTAAATTAAAATTATACATAAAACGTACTATTAACTTTGAGAGAGAAAAAATGTGATACTTACAAGCAGTAGGCTTGAATCACCGAGATGTTCAGCATATCACCAAGCAGCAGTTTCTTGACATCACTAAGACTGATCAGCAAGTCCGTGATATCTTCGTTGTGGAATAAATACGCAAGAACCTTAAGGATGAAGTCAATGAAACCATCACCCTTCCCGAGTATCGTGTTATATAAGAGCTGCTGACGCCTTCCCAGTGACTTCACCACATTTTCATGAATAATGAAATTGCGCCGAATTGGACTGATGTAGTCATCCTGCTGACCCGATGGTCCCTTTCCTTTCGACGCACTGACTTGCTTACCTTTGTCAGCAATAGGAACAGGGGTCTAAGAAATGACAAGTTAGTATATGTTAGAAAACTATTCCAAAAACTGTATTTAATGAAATGGTAATTAGTAAATAAATTTAAGTTCTTTTACTTACCGTATCAGATAAATCCACCAGATGGCAAGGGCACGGTACTTGTGAGCCACGTGCTTCAATGACAGTGCTCCACTCATTCCACTCTATCGATAGTGGAATGTGATCACAACCTTGAACGACACTGTCTACGAACACATGAACGTACCAGGCCGGAACCCGCTTAAAATGACACTGTGACGTCGAATCAGTCTGTAGAATTGTGCCTAATGCAACCTGAGAGGTGCCATGATCACTGATCTGTAGAAGACGACACTTTTTTGGTTCCCTAATAAACGAACACAAACAATTAGACTCATACATTGCAACATGCATACTTTTGATTAATTGAAAAAATGAATAATGACAAAACACTAAAATTCACATACCTGAAGCTTGGCATATGGGAATGGATCCGAAGGTGCAGGTACGGTGTAAGAAACTGAAACCTGAGAGGGCAGGGGGGGAGGGTGCAAGGGCGGTAGCGGGTGCAAGGGCGGTAGTGGGTGCAGGGGCAGAAGCGGGTGCAGGGGCGGACACTGATGAGCTAGAAGATTGATGCCCCTGACACAGCTGTTGCATCAATCTTGCTTCCATTTGTTGCATCTGCTGCTGCATATCAGATTGGAACTGCTGTGTCAACCTTGTTCGATCTCCCTCAATGCTTCCTCCTTCCCCATCCGCTGGAGCGAGGAAAAACATCCCTCTGACGCACTGCGGATCCAAATCCTCGAACTCTCCCAGGGTAATCCTTCTTGCCAAGCGCTTTGTTCAATGGATCATCCTGACTATGAGGCTGGCCAAGAAAAGAATCAGCACCCTCTGCAGTCTTGTACATGCAAAAAAGCATGTAAATTATGAATTAGATCATATAAGTAAAACATAATAAATTGTAAGAAAAATTTATAAACTATTAAATATTACTCAGGACACTCACAATTTTTGCAGCTAAGTCTGCAGTCTCCTTCCCGGATAATAGTTCGCCGTCCTTCTCTAATTGTCCAAGCATGTATGCTTGTGCCCGATTCACCTCATCCAGACTCTGAATCGGCTCAACTGTGCCGTCCTCACGCATACGCTTCAGATACCCCTTTTCAATCCAGCCTGGTATACGTCCCGTACCCAGCTCGGCCCATGTAGTGTGGGTTCTGATCTTTCAAGCGATTCTTCGAGCTTTTTCCTGAACTGCCTGTGGAAAGAATACAATTCATTTTAACTTTATCTGTTAGATTAACAACATAAACTTAAAAGTTAATCTATGAAAACAATTACTTACCCTGAACTCAGGGGTGATATGGAAGAATATCCTTCCACTCCTCCTCAATGATCATGCCAGCGTACAACTCATAGGGAGGCACCTTCTTCGGGTTGTTCGTATTGATCCAACCAGCCACCAGCCTATTTTTGAACGATCGCATACGCAAAGCAAGCAGTGACAACACTTTATCATATGCTTCATCTGGGATCTGGTACTTCTTCTTCAAGCTCCACATGTCTTCTTTTCCGGATCTTGGTTCCTCCAGTTTTTGTTGATACAACAATGGGTCTTAACCAATCGACCCATGGCGCTGGCAAACTTCTGCTTAGACCTGCCAGTGGGTCTAAGATACCTGTAATATATACATATATATGTTAGTCATACGTAATATATAGTACTATATATAAATGTATAAATATCAGTATATGAAAAAATAAAACAGAATAACATATAGGTGTAAGATATACCTATCCCACACCAGATCAATCATGCCACTCTCCTTCTTCATTTAGACCACGTGACGGTCCTGTCTTTCGTGGAGGGTCCTGAGAGGTCGTAGGAGGGTCCTGAGAGGTCGCAGGAGCATCAGCAGCAACGATGGTCTGTGTACGCTCCGCTAACTGCATCTGCATCTATCTCCATCTCCTCATCACACTGTAGGAGCATCTCATCGTCGGCATCCATAATCTGCACAATATCATTACATAAATATATAGTCAGTGACATAAATAGAGTCATAAATAATCATAAATTGTACATGCATGTGTTGAGCATTCACTTTTAGGCCAGACTTACTTTTTGTTCATTTTTCCACCCACAACCCTTCTCCATGATCTGATCTTGTGCACTGAAAGTTGGTCACATTATCAACTTCCATTGGCATTTGGAGGGGAACATTGTCCATTTCACCATCAACACCAACTATCGTCGCTTACTTTGCAATACAACTGACCATCTGGGATTAGATTGATCACGACAGTAGAACACTTGTCTAGCTTTAGAAGCAACTATAAACGGTTCTTCTGTGTATGTCAATGCGTTTAGGTCAACCAACTTCATACCGTGTTCCACCTGACGGTAACTGCGCTTGTTGTCTACCCATTTGCATTTAAAGACACAAGTTTCATAACAGGTGTAGTTAAGGATCCAAATCTCCTGAATCACACCATAATACTCTTTCCTCATTGTCACTCCCTTACTACCTGCATCTTGATATATTTCCTGTGAAGCAGTTAGATGAACACCACTGTTTTGATTTGTTGACTTACGGTCTTGGCGTTCAGTATAAAAAGTGAACCCATTCACATCGAAACCCTCGTATGATAAAACATCAAGATTCGGACCGAGCGCTAATAACTTAACCATTTCAGTCACATTGTCTGAATCTTCATGCATAACTTTTTCTTTAAACCATGTAACGAATGTAGCATTCTGCTCCTTCTTTAATCTCAAATCACTCATTGACGGATGTTGTGCTCTGAGAGCGCTTAAGTGTGACGTGAAGTATGGTTCAACATCTTCGACATGGCTCAACACGGTTAGATGTGCTTTACACAATGCACCAAAATCAGGCCTTACCATTTTTTCCCGATTGTACCTACACCCTGTAACTTGCCCTCATGTCTTGATCTCGGAAGTCCTATGTGGTCCACGCCTTCTAAGTAGTGGGTGCAAAAGTCAATCACTTCCTCAGTTACATATCCTTCAACAATGCTTCCCTCTGGACGTCTGCGGTTTTTCATTTTTTTTAAGCACACCCATGTATCTTTCGAATGGATACATATACCTGAGATATAATGGGCCACACTCCTTGATCTCCCTTACTAAATGAACAAGCAGATGCACCATAATATCAAAAAATGAAGGTGGAAAATACATCTCCAACTGCCACTAGGTGACAATTAGTTGAGCTTGCAACTTGTCCAGTGTCTGCACATCTAGAACTTTGGCAGAAACTCCATTGAAAAACACGGACAAATTTGTAATGGTTTTCCTGACATCATGTGGGAGAATCCCACGAATTGCAATGGGAAGCAAATGTTGCATCAAAACATGGTAGTCGTGAGATTTCATCCCTACTAACTTGAGTTCAGACATGGACACTCAACTTCTTACGTTGGAAGAGTACCCTGATGGTACTTTGATGTCAGAAAGGGCACTGCAAAAACTCTTTTTCTCCTCTTTGGATAGAGTGTGACATGCGGGAGGCAGGAAGATACGGGTTCCTCTTTGTTGTGGGTGGAGCTCTTTTCGTATGCCCAACTCTACTAAATCTTTTCTCCCCTTTAAATGATCTTTTGTTTTCCCTTTAATGTTTAGCAACGTTCCACCAAGACTTTCTCCCACATTTTTCTCGACGTGCATGGCATCAATACAATGCCTTACTTGCAGATGTTGCCAATACTCAAGATAAAAAAATATCGACCTTTTCTTCCAAACACTCTTCTCGTATCTTTAGTTGGAGGACCAAAGTTGTTCACAATATCTTTCACCCGGTTATAAACATCGACACCTGATAAAGGTTGCCGAGCTACAGCATGATCAGTCGTCCCGTCAAATTCATCTGTCATCTTTCGGTACTTATGATGTCTTGGAAGGAATTTTCGATGACCCATATACACATTTTTTCCACTATGTTTCAATCGGATATTGCATGTGTTATCACCGCATACAGGACACGCTAATGCTCCTTTGATTGTATATCCAGATAGGTTTCCGTATGCTGGAAAGTCGTTTATCGTACAAAACAGCATAGCACGCAGTGTGAAGTTTTCCTTTGCATAAGAATCATATACTGTTGCTCCCTTATTCCATAAGAGTTTCAAGTCATCAATAAGCGGCTGCAGAAACACATCAATATTATTCCCCGCTGTTTTGGACCTGATATCAACATTGATAGAATAATATGCCTAGGCTTCATGCACAACCATGGTGGGAGGTTGTATACAGTCAACAGAACAGGCCAAGTACTGTGTACACTACTCAAAGTTTCGTACGGTTTCGTTCCATCCGTGCATAAGCCAAGTCTTAAATTTCTTGATTCTATACCAAACTCAGGATACATTCTGTCAATGTTTCTCCATTGCGGTGAATCAGCAGGATGTCTTAATTTACCATCGTCCACCCTATGTGTTGCATGCCACCTAAGGTTTTCAGCATCCTTCGGAACTGCAAATAACCGCCTAAACCTTGGGATTATTGGCAAATACCATAACACCTTCGCAGGGGAACGAACCTTTGGCTTGTTGCCGTCCTGATGATCTTTCTTTACATAACGTGATTCACCACATTTAGGACAACAATCATCTAGCTCATGCTCCTTCCAGAACAAAATACACCCCGATGGACAAGCATGTATTTTCTTGTACTCCATACCCATTGGACACATTAACTTCTTCGCCTCATAAGTAGTTGTAGGTATGACATTGTCTGTGGTAGTATCTCCTTAATAATTTGCAATAGTTCCGTGAAACTTACATCGCTCCATCCGTGTTTCGATTTGACATTAAATAGTTTCAGGGTCACACTTAATTTGTTCAGCGTCAGTGCATCACATCCAGCGTACAGTGGTTCTTTACATGACTGCATAAAGTTTTCATGTGTATTCGGTTTGTTGGTAAAGTATTGTTCTACATCTTCCAACAGTGTGTCAAGGTTCGCATCTTCTGTCTCGTCGTTAATCGTGCAGTTGTCATCATCCCCAAAGTTTTCTGTGTCATCCCCAAAGTTTCAGTGCCGTCCAGTTCTGTTCTACTGAAGCTTCTGCAGCATAGGCAAACACATCCACTGCATGCTGACCATGCCATAATGCTATGTCTTCGTAATCTTTCGTAAACCCACGACGAATCAAATGATCCTTAATTTTCTCAATATCTTTATACTTGAAGTCGTTTTTGCAGTCGATGCATGGACACAAAATATATCCCTTATCCCTCGGTTGAAGATTGTTGACAAGGATCTTACAGAACCTATCGACCCCTTGTAGGTAATCGTTATCAAGTCTGTCATTGTACATCTTTGAACGCTCCATCTCTTTCTGTAAGATCGATGTATTACTTTACAGCTGATCGATATCGTTCATATGTTGGCAGATATTAGTCCGGTTACTTTTAAAATTTACAACCTAAACCCATCCAATCACGTTCAATCTCACATGCGAACAAGTTTATAAAAAACAATTCATTGAAAATTTCGGCAGCATTTCCCTTCCGTTCTTCTAGTGTATATATGAATGTATACACTCGAAGAACAAAAGGGAAATGCTACCGAAATTTTAAATGAACTGTTTTTTATAAACTTGTTCACTACCTAGAAGGTGAGATCAAACGTGATTGGACAGTCCCGACGGGGACTATCCAAGATATACCTCTAGTAGGTATATCTCGGACGGGTGACTATGTTCGAGTATATTTAATAGCTATTCAAAGAAACACTATATAAACAATTAAGAAGTAATTAGAGAAAAATTATAAACTAACCTAATCTGGTGAGTAGTAGTCTGCTTAGTCCTGATGTGAAAGAGCTAGACTTCAACCGGCCCGTATCAGGTGTGAGACAATGAAAAGTACTACCAATGCCTGGAGATAGTTTGTACACAACAACAATTACATTACGAATCCAATAATTCAATAGTTTGACAAAATTTTCTGGGAAATGACAGAATCCCCCTAAAAATATAGGGTTTCACCACAATAGAAATAATCAATCACAATACACACGAATTTCAATCATTTCTTACGAACGTTTTATCAAAAATATATTTGATCGAACAAAATGCATCTTCCTATAATTTGCCCAACTAATCAACCATAGTCAAACACTTAATCCCCATTTAATTTCTAACCAAATTTCGCCATAACTACGTGGCTATATTTGTATGCCCAAATGCATTATATTTCTCGCCTAATAAACACATTAATCCCAAGTCCATTTGGACACAACCAGCAAGTAAAAATTAGCACATAGTACAAGATCAGGCGACAGTTTGGTTTGCAAAATTAATCCCAAACACTTAATCCCAAACAGAGCATGTATGTTCCTGATCGACAGTTTGCTTTTGCAAAATTTTGCCATAACTACGTGGCTATATTTGTATGCCCAAACACATTATATTTTTTGTCTAATAAACACATTAATCCCAAGTCCATTTGGACACAACCAACAAGTACCAAAAATCAGCTCATAGTACAAGAGGCGACAGTTTAATTGGTTTGCAAAATTAATCCCAAACACTTAATCCTAATAAACACATTAATCCCAAACAGAGCATGTTTATATGTTCCTGATCGACAATTTGGTTAGAAAAATTACCTCCAGCAGAATCAAGAATAGAGGCGATAGAGCATGGATCGATGTTCCTTTCGCCAGTTGGGTTGTAAAATTACTGCAGATCAGTGAAGGGAGGTGCGACGGCATGTATGTTCCTGTTCGGAGGTCCTCATTTGCAATTAATAAGAGTGAAAGAGCAGGGCATATATATGTTCATGTTCGCAGATTTGCTAAATTACCGAAACAGAGGCAGCAGGCATGCATGTATATGACCTTCACCAGTTTGGGTTGCAGAGATCGATCGATGATCAAAGAATGAAGATGCGCGCGCAATATCGGGAGAAAGCAACGCGCTAGCAGGCGCGGGAGACGGAAAGCGGCGGCGGCGGCACAGACGGTGACGGCAGTGGCGGCGATGGCAGTAGCGGACGATACTGGGGTATTTCGTGAGCTCAGTCGAGAGAGCTAGAGGGTTGTAGCAGAGAGCGCGGGAGAGATTAAAATTTTTCAAGAAAGAGATTTAGTAATTCAGGCAACATAAAGAACGCTTCACTTAAGAAGCGTTTTTTATGCTGAGAGTAAGTAACATAAAGAACGCTTCTAAAGTGAAGTGTTCTTTACGATGAGCGTTCCAAAGACATAAAAAACGATTTCTAGGTGAACTTATTTACCAAGTGTTTTTTTTTTTATTTTTGGGTGCGATACAATAAAAAACGCTTCTTAAGTGAAGCGTTTTTTTTAAATGTCCGGACTAAAGCATAAATACAACGCCTTACTTTATAATCGTTTTTTAATATGCTAAAAAATGATTTACAAATATAACCGTTTTTAAAAGGGCATTGTTTATTCTTTTTTTTCAGTAGTGCCCCTACTTTTCTGAAATAAGAACTTTGCTAGTAGACTTGGGAGCAGGTTCGGCATTTCCTTGAATATAACAAAGAAGAAGAAGATCACCTAGGTGATAGTTTCATGCGCCTCAGGGCATTGCTTGACATTCAAAAGTTGGTCCTTAGGTGTGTCAAGGTGTCGGTTGAAGGTTCTAACTCCGTCCTCTGGTCACTATGAGAAGATGTCGCCCATCTGTTTCATGTGCGGTTTATTCCCACATCCTACAAAAAACTATTATATTCAATCTGACCTGTCAACTAGTATATATCCATATTGCTCTTGGTAGGGCTATCCATTAGGTTTGGTTAATTTGGTTAAACCCGAAAACCGAAATTAATTTGGTTATTTTTGACCGAAAATTTTAACCGATTTTGTAATTCGGTTTTTCGATTATAACCAAAATTTTTTCGGTTCAGTTTTCGGTTATATGTGTGGAAATTTCGGTTAACCGAAAACCGAAATATAAAACATGTATAT
Source organism: Limonium bicolor (assembly GCA_023374045.1). Taxonomy (NCBI): domain Eukaryota; kingdom Viridiplantae; phylum Streptophyta; class Magnoliopsida; order Caryophyllales; family Plumbaginaceae; genus Limonium; species Limonium bicolor. The sequence goes on along the minus strand of CM041777.1, from coordinate 87,850,689 downwards.
TTACTTAAGTCAAGCCAGTCTGGCTGCTCGACCGGTCGACCCCTTCCCAATTCTCACTCGAAATATAATACGCACACTTACCCCCTAACCAGTAACCCTAAATCTCTCTCGCTCCTCTCTCTCTCTCTCTCTCTCTCCTCTCTCCCAGTTCCCTTCCCTGCTGACTCGATTGACTCTCCATTCTTCTTCTATCGAGTATCGACTGAGTCGACTGACGCTTTAACAAGGAAAGGAAGGAACATACCCAACTCTTGTTCTTGTGTAGATCCTGCTCCTCAAACATTGGTAAGATCCTGCTCCTCCTGGTGCGATTTTCTGTTCCAGAAATCAATATCGAACCCATCCTTACCTTATTCTTCTTCTTCTTCTTCTCTTTACAGGTCTTGGTAAACTGAAAACTTGAAGTTTGAGTCTGAGAGGAAATCTGGCTGGCTCATTCGCACCCAACCGGAACAATTTAAGGTAAAAGTTCCATACTATTTCTGAAATTACGTTTCTTGTTTTGCATATGTTTCTGTATTGCAAACACATGTGTGAAATTACGAGCTGCTCAACCTTATTGGGGTATTCAGATTTTGGGAATTGATGTTACGAATGGTTAATTTCCTCTCAGATAATTGTTGTCAATTAGCCGTGAGTTTAAGTTATCTGGTTGAAACAATCTTCTATCAATTTCATGAAACAACATTCTGTATATTTCCATTCACCATAGCAGTTACAACATTTTCACCAAAGCAGCCCTGCCCTGTCAAACTTATTATAAACCTTGTAGTTATAATTTTATAATTCTACAGTTTACAAAAGAGATGACGCCTGTTTTTGCACAAAATATTAGTTCAAATGATAGCTTCATAATAATTAACAAATAATATGTTCAGTTCCGCAAAAATGAACCAAATTTTACAATCAGCCGCAATCAATTAATTGGTATAATCAGTACAGACTGTACAATTACAGCTTTGGAAACTAGCTAACCGCAAATCCAGTTCATTCATTCACGGGTGCTTCTACTCTCTGTGTCGGTAGAAATAGAAAAAGTACTACAATAGAGGTGAATTACCTAATTTTCTCTCTGATGAATTGCCCTTTGATTCATTTCAATTGGGTTTCATACTTGTTAAGAAGATCAAACTTTATTTCATGTGCTTATAACTTGTTCCAGTTTCATCTTTCCTTTTGATTGGCTGCGTTTTACTGGGACTGATTCTATTGCAACCCTGCTACATACTTCCAACAATTGGTAGGCTTCAAAACAGTTATCCATTTGTAATTTTCAATCTGTGAATAGGATAAGTACAGATAGCCCAGCTACTTCAGTCTATTTTTAATTTTGATATTCTTCTCATTGGATATGTATTCTATATTAGTATCTCAATTTGTATTCTATCATGCAATGAACTAACCTATATTATTGATATTTTCTAGTAGTTAGTGGTACAGCAATTATTTTGAAGAGTATGAGAAAGGTGTATACTTTTGTAATGTTTTACAATCTGTACTATATTTATTTTATACATTATTTTGACATAATTATGTCTTTTTCTTTTGCAGAATTGGCCAAGTATTCAATGGGATTAACAATCTTGGGTGAAAGATGCACAACCACAACGAAGTAGCATTTAGAAAGGTATAATTCTGTCCACAAAATGAAACTGAAATACATTGATCTACTGCTGTATACAGCTTCCCTGGGTATAAACTAAATTTAAAATGTCAGCAGATTTTATTTTTCTTCTATTAGATTGCTTCTGCTCTGCTAGTGTTTATATGGTGTGTGGTTATAAATCCAAACATCAGTAGATTTCATTTTTCTTTTAGATTGATGTTGTTATGGTGTGTGCTTAAAACAGCTTTTATTTTGTTACAATTGATCAACTCACTATATAAGTACAACAGTAGTATCTCGTTTGGCTTCCAGATTTCTTTTTGTACATGGCAATGTAATGTTCTGATATAAGATGGCCTGATAGTTCAAACAACTTCCTGACTACTGATAAGAGTTTGTTTGTGTACTATTGGAATAGTTACATGAATCAAAAGTGATCAGGACATCATGTATTGTGTAGAATACTAGAGATTGAGATACGGTGAATTTATGTATTGTGTTTACTTTACTATTTATTAACTACTGATGCCTTTGCCTTCTGTTTTAAATGGGTAATATGTTTAATGCCTCTGCTCTCATTTTGTTTCTGAACTGGCTTGTTTACTTCCAGTATGCTATCCGGTTCCCATTTTTGTTCATCTTGTTTATGTACTATTGGAAATGGCATATCCTATTATGTAAGAGGGATGTAGTGTTCGTTTTCCATGTTAATCTTTACAAAGTCATCATAAAGCTGAACTATTGGGATGGTTGTTTAATGCAGGTACATCCAAATTATCCAATATTTCTAGAATTCTGACCGTGGAACCAAGGTGAAGGAACAAGGATGCATGATAGATTGATCATTGATGGAACATGAAAGTTGTGAAGATAAACAATTATTTTGGAACTGTTTGCTCGTTTTGTGATATTTTTTGTAAAATTTGAAACTTTGTGTAAGTTGTAGAGGTGGAGCAAATTACAGATTACACCTTGTCACAATTCTGTATGTGATATGCTTGTTTTTAGGACATTTCAGTTTTTACCTTGTAATTTCGCTTTTTTGGTTATTTCGGTTTATTTTTGTTTTTCGGTTATTTTGGTTAACCGTATAGCCGAAAATTAATTCGGTTCAGTTATTGGTTTTAGGAGGCTCCAAAATTTCGGTTTTCGGTTAATTCGGTTTCAGTTAAATCGGTTATTCTAATATAATTTGGTTAATTCGGTTATAACTGATTTAACCAAAATCCGAACGGTTTTTAATAATTCGGTTTTCGGTTAACCGAATAAACCGAATGGACAGTCCTAGCTCTTGGTTGAAGGCTTCGGGCATATGTTTGGTAAGAAACCTGCATCAGATGATGGACTCTGATGCTTGGAAACTCATATGCGGTCTCGATTAACACATGCATGGATCTCTGGCTTTAGCCCCATCGGTGATTCGGGATGACAATGGGTGACGGGTACCCGTTTCACCCGACCCGTAAAAACGGGTGAAAAACCTGAAAAAAATGGGTGACGGGTGAAACAGGTGCGAGTGACGGTTCGGGTCTGGTGAACATTTTTCACCCGTTCACCCGACCCGTCACCCGTATGTATTTTTATTAAATAAAAATATATACTTATCTTATATTTATTGAGATAATTTAGAAATATTTTGGTTAATACTCCATGTTTTGAGTATGTTATTGACACTTGTTGATTGGTATGTATTATTTAACAAATATGAGTGAATTTAAAAAAAATTAAGCTTATATAAGGTGTTAAAAACAAAAAATTATTGCTGAAAAAAATATATAAACGGGTGACGGGTGATGAAGTTGCGGGTGACGGGTCGGGTTAGGTGGTGCGAGTGAAAGACGGGTGACGGGTCGGGTGGAGCATCACCCGACCCGAATCTGACCCGTTGCCATCCCTATCGGTGATGTTTCGAGGCGGAGAATACCAAAAAAAGGCCCACCTTATCCCCACTCAAGCCTCTGCCCACTACCAACCCCCTCCCTCGTCTAAGATCAGTCCCAGAACAGCTCACCAGATGGTACTAGGACTAATGAGCTTCACACTCCAAACTATGAGGATACTAGTCCCGGTAATATGTAGCAAGAAGCGCAACTTCGACCATACTGTTTAAGGCAATCCATTCAACGATGGTGGATCCCTCCCTAAACTGACTCCCAATGCTAATAAAGGGAGGAAATCACAAGCTTAGGCTGATATGTGTCTTATTATTGACCCGATTCACCAAAAAGAGGCCTTCGTTCCTCCAGCTCATCCTGAGGCTACTGTGGCTGCCCCGGGCTCACCAAGGGGTGGCAAAGATGTTTGACTTTGGCTCCATCTCACTGGGATAACATCAAGTCCGTTGTGCATGACACTTTTTGTATAATAAAACTCTAATTCTTGATTGCTCCTTGTGTTTTTGTTCATTTATCTTTGTCATTTAACCTTTTTAGTTGTCTCTTTTGTTCATTGTTTAGTCTGGTTGGATCCTATTATGAGTTTTTAGGCTCATTCTTAAAACCAAGGTGACTGTATCGCTAAAAGATGCTTTCACGGGTTCGTTTTGATCTGTTTTCTGTCAAATACTCCCACCTGGTTTCATGGGTTTTGTATTCCCTCCTTTGTAATCTGTAGGTTATCATCCAACTTCTTCTTCTTCAAAAAAAGATTTAGTTTATTACAAAAGGCTACTGACATCTAAGGTTTGTTTAGTTTACTACAAACAAGCAAAAATGATCAACTTTCCCCTACTTTTTTTAAGACAAATTTTCATTAAAAACGATTGGGTATTTTAGAACCCAATATCATCCAGGGCATCCATAAATCGAACTAACTGAAAGAAGAAAGAACTCAAACATGCTTTTCTACACCAACAACAACAAGGATCCATCCCAACCTAAGGTAGGGTAAATCCCAAAAGCAAACAACATTTCTAGATCTATTACTAGATCCCGAAAGCACAATACCTAGATTTATTGCTAGAATTGAAAATATCATAAAATAACAATAGAGACCGACATGCAAAAGGTCCAAGAGATCGAACTCGGCTCAAAACCTCCAAATCGAAACGGGAAGAGCTGAAGACCAAAGTGGAAGCCCGAAACCGAGATGAAACACCTACATCTGCATCAGATCTTCACAAAGCAAGTAGGAGGGGGGCTAGATCTGAGAGCAGTGGGCTCGGAAGGTGGAGATGAATGAACCGTGGAGGTGCGGGTATTATGAAGGGGGGGGGGGACATGAAACAATATATTCTTACAAAAGATCGATGAGACTAGATTAGAGAAGAAGGGAAAAAAGACTATAATTGTGGGATGTGGGAAATAAGATGAGGTTGACAATGGTAATTTTTGCATGCTAATGAACTAGAAAAAACAAAGTGGAGAAAGGGGAGTAGGGGACATTTCTCTCTCCCCCTCACACGCTACATCCTTCTACTCATGGATGACTAACTTGGAGTGTTAGAGAGTTAACTTGCCCCTACTTGATAACTAGTCGTTTGTTACACAATGCTAATGTCATTTCCAACGCCTAATTTCAAGCCTCAAAATTAAACATCCAACGGTTTGTTTTACTTGATGTTCATTTACCATTATTATAGTTAATGATTAGAAGCTATATATGGCAAATCATCCCTAAGAATCAAATTGCTCATGTGTGACCAGCTTAATTATGTGGCTATAGTGGGATACATATACTAGAAATAATTTACATTCTTGATAAAACATTAATTTTAAATAATTATCTTGAAAATATCCAAATTAAATATTGTAAAATTGCAACAATATTTAGGGGTAAAAAAAAAGAAAGAAAATGTGTATGTGTTAGAAACAAGTGTTGACTTGTTTTTTAAGAAGACTTATATTATTTGGACACTAGATCATGTTGGAAATATAAGAAAAGTATATAGGGAATTGTCCTAATTACATAAAAATGAACCAATTTTACATTGAAATAAACTAAGGCAATAATATTCGAAACGATACAAACCTTAGATGCATATACCGAAATGGACAACTTTTAATTACTTGCTTATATTCATTGCAAAAACAATTATACATAATAAATTAATGGTTTACGTACTTGGGAACAACGATTTCTAGGGTGTATCCAAATCCAATCCAATCCATGTTTTTGTTTGCTTATGCACTTAATTTAATTCACTCCACGCACGCACAATAAACTAATTAAATGGATCAATTACGTACTACTCAATTTAATTTGGTTTAAAAGATCGAAGATCCATTTATTCGGTCTCCATGGTAGGTAGGTAGGTATATATCCTTTTTTTTCTCCCATGCATAAGGCCATAAATATGAGTAGTAGCTGCTAATCCTTACCCTTTAATAAAGTTTTTGATAAGAGGGAGGCTGAATCCTTGTCGTTGACGGGAACCCGACCATCAGTACCAGCAAGCATGGCATACTTATCCTTCCTAGTCAAACTGGTACACTCATACCCTAAAGTCCCACCAATGACCCTCTGCACATAATTAGCAACTTCAATCGGCGACTTTCCACTTTTACAAGTCAACTCATCCGGCAACTGATCGAGAAAAGTGATTTCATATCCAGGCATAGGATTCATATAAACAAAATATGGATCCAACATCTTATACCCACGTACAGTCGTCCCGTAAAACACACCTTGCTTGGTATTAATGGCAACCGGCACAATTCGATCTGTGAGCTCGGCAAACAAGGCGCTGAATCTTAATAAAAATGGCTCACGACAGGTTGTTCCTTCAGGACATATAACTAAATCACCTTCCTGTAAAAGTTCCTTCATCATGGCAGCGTCCTTATCACGTTCACGTGATAATGCAACCGCTTTAATGGGTGATATGAGTTCAGAGAATTTACTGATACTGTAAGTGACAGCACTGACTTTACGGCCTAAAGCGACTGCGAGGACTACTGGGTCAATGACGGTTCGGTGATTGCAGACGAGTAGGTTACCAGGACGGCCGGGTTTTGGTGGTGGTGGTGGATTACCTTTGACTTTGAGATTGATTCCCATTAGTTTGTAGTGGTAACGAACGATTCGCTCCGGGAATGGGATGTTGAAGTAGATACGGATTAAGGAGAGGAGGAAACCAATTGGTAGCCATAAGAAAGTTAAGAGAGCGATGAGTGGTGTTGGTCTTTGTGCGAGTCGTCCGTCGTGGAAGATTACTGGGCTTAGAAGTTTGTTACGTGGGAGTGGGTTGACCTTTGTTCTTGGGACCATGTATCCTTCCTGTAATAAGCAAGAGTCAGTTAGTTAATTTCTTTTCTTTAATTTAAAATAAAAGTCTAATAACTGAATTCAATAATACTACTTATTAAAGAGGAGAGGAGAGGCGCCTAATATTTACTACTACAATATTTATATCTTATACTAAACTACGTGACATAAATGACTACTATTATTAACTATACATTATTAAATTAAGTCGGGTGGGGCGGAGCGGGGTTTGTCACAGTCACTCCTTCTGTCGCGTTGCGTGTTGTTGATCATTAAACACGGGTCAATTCCAACTTCATGCAAGTTGTTGTATACCCCGCACTTATTTCAGCAGGGAAAGTAGATGGTTTTCAACTAACATAATTAATTACAAATGCCTGACCTAATTTCTTACTTTTTTAGGGTAAAAATGACCTAAAACGACTACTTCTACTACTATTGTGTTTGAAATCATTCCAAACAATCAATCATATGATAAAATTAAGGCAGGTGGAGTAAATATATATAGCATAGCTAGACTTTCCGGGTAAAAGTAAAACAGTAGTAGATAGATAGATAGAAAGAAAGAAAGAGCCACGTGGGTTAATAAATGAATAATTTATTAAGAATGGATACATATTTCTTTTTATAGTATATTATAAACGGACCATCACTTTCCACACCAAACTTCAATAAATATATAGTAGGTGCGTACTCCAGATTTGTAAACAGTAGATATCGTGGTACTGTGCGCTGTTTTCCTATTGATCATGATTCATCGCTACCCGTGAAAGTTGGTAATTTTTCCTAAAGAGAAGAAAAACAACTAGACCTTTGAAAAGTAGTAAGTGAGATCACGATCGACTACTACTACTAATATATTACTATAGCTAGCAAAAGCCTAACTCACGTATCATGTCTATTAATTGAATGCTGTATCAATATGGTTTCAAATCATATGACTGTTTCCTTCCCTTGCTGGATGGATACCCTTTCTTTCCATCTTTATCTTTATATACTATTATGGTCCATCCATATATACGTAACATGGATCTGTCACGATCGATCGATCCCCCAGCCCAGCATTTACTTTTTTACTGTTCAACTTATGTACTACTACTAAATGCATGGTAAACACATATATTATACTACTACTAGCTATAGAGGACGTGGTTGTAATTTCATTCTAGCTGTTCATATAGTTTAGTCTACCTTAATTATTGAATTCAGAGCGCACAATTTGTACTACTACGTACTAAAATTTGATCATCAAATTAAAAACTAAATCAATTTAAAGCATATGTAATTAAGTAGCAGTTTTTTTTTTAAAGTCACAAGTCACAACCTTATAGTTATAGCGATAAGTACTTAGCAGTATTATATACGTTACCTTACACAGCACCATGAAATCACGATCAGTTTCCCGATCCCCAACTCCAATACTTGGTAAATCAAGCCCAAACTCTTGTTTAACAGCAACACGTTTATTCCATCCCACAATCACACCAGGTCGTTTAACAAACCCAGTAATTCTCCCAGATTTCGTAACTTCAACTTCCGTCCCAACCACTTTATCCGCACCAAGATAAGTCTTCACAAAATGCTCAACCATCACCGTCGGATTCGCTGTCACAACACACTTCTTACCACCACAGGAGTTGAACACACGCCACGTGTCAGGATGAACATCATCCGAATAGAATCGCGGTAGAACGGATCGAGATACCATTTCAACGTCACGGAATTTAAGACCAGCGAATGTGATGAAAATCAAACTGTGGATCGCGACGGATTCGGAAATGAAGAAGTAAAGAGTGTAGATGAATGGTACGGAGATGAGAAGGATGAGGGCTCGGATTAAGCTGCCAGCTTCTAAAGCGACTAGCATGTAGTATGGGAATGGGTTTTGGGAGATTAAAGTGTGCCGTCAAGATCGGCGGCGATTGTGGTGTCGGTAATGGAACGAGATTGGTCGTTGATAGAGTAGGTTGTGATGGGTGGGAACTTAGCACCACCCATATTGATTTGTTAAATGTGTATCGTACTCTATATCTTGAGAGATTCTAAATCAGACAAATATAACAGGGAGATACAATGAATATTGAACTTTGAGGAGCTCTTTAACGAGACGCGAGAGGAAATAAAACTGTGTCTTACAGTTAGTTACTCCCTCTGCGCTGCGCTATTGGAGAAGAGAGAGATCGAACAAATTTAAGCGGCTACCTATGTAATGTATGCACTGATATTTGTGAGAGTGGTTGCGCGTCTATATATATACAAACACAGGTACAGCAACACTGACTAAAAAAATAGGATGTCACGAATAACATTATTGATAAATCAATTAAGTTGATATGACTGATTCGACTTAATTTCTTAAGGAAAAATAGACCAATTATACTACATATAATAATGATAGAGAGCTAGAAATGGAACGAGAGCGGCCCGAGGGTCGATCGGGTGATGTACAGATTTTGATTTCAAACGGACCTAATTACTTAGGACGGTGCAAGAATGATGGCCACCCCCCCCCCAAAAAAAAATATTAATATGCCCTTCCATCGTTCTAATTCCGCCTTTCTTTTCTTGTATGGATATGATTGCATACAATTTAATTCGCCTACAAATTTGGTTTACAAAGATCTTCCAACCAACCCAAATACTAACAATTAATTATACGGTGGATATAACCTACCTAGTAGTGTGGCTTTTAGGATTACACGTTGGTGAAAGTGGTTAGAATCATTAAGGTTGGCTTCCGCGATAATTAACCTGTTAATGATTTGTCTTATTATATCTCTAGCTAACTTCAAACAATATGTTATTGAGGTGAGTTTGAAATGGAGTTAAGATCGAGGTTAATTAAAAAGAAGCGTATTATTAATTATCATAGGTGATGTTAAATCATATATGTAAATGAAGGTAATCATTTAAAATTTTGTATCACAAATTCATGAGGCTAGCTGAATTATGTAAATCTTTTAAGAATACGCAAACAAAAGAAAAATATATATACCCTCTAAATCGGAGTTAAATAAAAAATGTAAAAAAAAAAAAACAGAGTAAATTGAGGTGTAATGTCAGTCTTGTTTAACTCTACTTAATCGCTTTTATTTTATAGCTACGTATAAGTCCCTTAAGTAGATAATTTCTTTGGAAAAAAATAGTATGAAATATTATGTGACAGCATAGTTAATATTAGAGCGAGGTTGACTTTTCGCTCTTCCTTGGAATATTGTCAACTGTCGCACCCTTGTATTGTATATATGACCCTCACAACTATTGGTAGCTCTATGGGTCCATCAAATCTGATCATATGGCCAATAGGAGCCAATAAACCCATGCAAAAAGAGTACTCATGCACCACCCACAAAAAATTAAGATATCTTCAGAATAACTTACAGCCACTAAAAGCATATGCAATTGAAAAGAGTTAACATATATATACACTTTTATGCAACTACATAAATTAATTATATTTTTTTTTCGCTAACCTTATCTAAATAGAGATTTAATGGTTTAGGGTGATATAAGAATATAATAAAATTTCCTTATATTTTTTTATATATACACAAACCACTTTGGTCACCATATCTTTTACTGTATACATAAATGGTGGGGTTAAAATTTCCAAATATCTAAGCGCCGCAGTTCAGATGGTGAGAATCCATGGTCCATTTATTACAAGTGAATTCCTCACTCAACTAAACTAAAAGTACATCAAAAAAAAAAAAAGTGTCTAATCCGACCAAACCCGCGGATCACGAAAACATAGACTGATGCACTAAGATACCATGTATTAATTGTACACTAGTTTAATTTTTTGAACATCGAAGGAAAATGTGTTCATATAAGTTAGCGGAGACACAAACAAATAAGAGGAGCATTGTCAATTGTGGCCTGTCTACTAATGAAGAGTTACAAATTTCATGTGAGTAACAGGACTCAGACACGTTGAACACCAAAAATGATCAATAGTTGTCTTCCAATTCTTTCTTAGCAAACAGTGTAGTTTTTCTTCATAGTTTGTATCAACAAAAACAAGGTGTGAAAATTCACAATATGCCCCTTTTTCTTTTGTAATTCACAATATATCACTTTTTTGATACTTTGTCATATGATACCTTTTTTTTTAATTCACAAAAATGTCCCTTTTTGCCAATGGCCATCAAGTCCTCTGTTAACACTCCATGAAAAATGATTTTTTTTTCTGCCTCTAGCGACGTTTTTTTACAGTTTCATTTTATTTGTTTTTGAAATTTTTTAACTTCATAATGTACCCCTTAAAATTTAAAAGTTCACAATATACCCCTATTTCCCCAACATGATGTAACTTCTAGTTTTTTGCCCTTCAAACGGCTAGTTTCAATCCAACAATTCTTTTTCCCCTATATAAGCACTCACATTTCATAGTAATAGAACACAAACCCCATACCAAATCTATGACTTTATTTATAACAATAATCAATAAAAAATTTCAAACAATTCAATATAACTGTGAAATTCTAGCAAATTTAACTCTCTCCTACAAACACTTCGGTAGGAAGGACGTACTACAATTTCTCGGTTTATGGTTTTTTTTTCAGTGATGGGGCATCGGTGATGCAGGATCGGTTTGGTGTTACTATGCAAAGGTGATGGTATGTTGGGCACTTAATTCTCGGTACTACTTTTGAATATTTTGGTAGTTCATGGCGTCAGTTTGTTGGCCCTATTTTGGTTTTTGTCTATAGTACTTTTGGTGGATATTTTGGTGTTAGTGTGCAAAAAGTGGTGATATGTTGGGTACTGGATTCTCGATACTGCTTTTCTTTTTACAAACAGTAATGTCTCATTGTGACAGTAGTGGAAACATCAACGAAATGATGGTAGTTGTGCATTATCAAATGAAATTTCATTATATTTTGCGGATACAAATTGAAAATGCAACTACAACTAAAGCCCAAAGGAACCACATCTTCATACTCTTCTTCGTCTCTTCTTTGGGTTCCTTCTTTATTTCCTCCCTTATTTTGTTGATAAGAAATGCATAAGCTCCCATTTTTTCTTGATTATAAGCTTCAGAAAGAGCAGAGGCAACACTAGAAGTAGGTGCTACCATGCTTGAATATGAGTTGTCACAACCAGCATGTCTTATCTTCAAATGAGGGTTATATCGATCCTACATCAGCGGTGCCCCACCACTGAAAAAAACCACAAACCGAGAAATTGTAGTACGCCCTTCCTACCGATGTGTTATTGTAGGAGAGAGTTAAATTTGCTGGAATTTCACAGTTATATTGAATTGTTTAAAATTTTTCATTGATTATTGTTGTAAATAAAGTCATAGATTTGGTATGGGGTTTGTGTTCTATTACTATGAAATGTGGGTGCTTATATAGGGTAAAAGAGTTATTGGACTGAAACTAGCCGTTGAAAAAATCTGATTTTTACTAGTGCAACATTATTTTATTTAGATAATTAATTAAAAAAATTTCATTTTGCTCCTTCAAATTGTTGTCTTTAATAGTTTATGTTGTATTCTTTTAAAATACGGTAAATACGGAAATAGAGATGATCATACGAACGTACACCACTGCAAGATGGGGAGCTCAACGAGACGGATTTCATATGACCGTGTCAATATGTTTCATTACAAAAATAGACAATACATCGTATAAACGGCCGTACCGTACCGTTTTTTACAACCATCTCTCAACTAAACTAAAGTACATTAAAGAAAAAGTTTAGTCCGACCAAACATGTGGATCACGAAGATGTCTTAAGGGCATCCAATGGTGGTGAGGTTCTTATCACAATTCTAGGTGCCATGTAAACAAAATATATTATTATATTAACTAAGAAACTCTAATCTCTACAATGGTGAGTTACTTAGCATTCTCTCTCCTCTTCCCAACTATTTTTACTTTAGCTTTCTATTAGTACTTTTTTTTATTTTTGTTATTATCGTTGCAGTGTTGTAGCCAATCATATTGATTTACAGAGTGTTCCTTAAATAAGAAACAATGAGAGAGAAATGAGAGAGATTCCACACCATTGCAGTAGTTTTTTAAGTTTCTTATTACACGTAAGAGTGAAATCCACACCGTTATGGATGCCCTAACTGTACACTCGTTTTTTTTTTAAAAAAAAAACTGTACACATCTGTTTAGTTTTTGACATCGAAAGAAAATGTGTTCATATAAGTTAGCGGAGACACAAACAAAAAGAGAGCATTGTCAATTGTGGCCTTACAGATTTCATGCGAGTAACAGGACTAAACATGTTGGACACACCAAAAATGTTGTCTTGCAATTCTTTCTCAGCCTGTCTTGGCTACAACTCGAGGTAGCCAAAGATGGCTACTTCCGTGTGCCTCTTTTTTTTTTTTTACCACAGGGCGCAAGTTTTGTTTTGTTCTTTTTTAATTTTTATTCTTTTTTTCACACTACCTTTAAATTAGTTTAACTTTTAATATATAAGTACAAAATGAAAAAAAATTATATCATTATTCATCTAAATTCAAGCTCTTCAAAAACAAGATCAGTCATGATATATTTTGACAACTTCAAAAAAATAAATTTACATGTATGGAGCACAGAACGTAAAAAGAAACTTGTACAGATGGTCATACAACTTGTACAAATGTTCACTAAAACATGTACATCCTCACGTAAAACATGTACATTAAAAACATATAGATAATCATATAAACCTGTACGAATCATTAAATATGTACATCCTTAGATTAAAACCTGTATATATAAGGAAGAACTTGTACAGACAGTCATACAAACATGTACAAATATTCATTAAAGAACATGTACATTCTCACATTTGAACATGTACATCGTCACATTAAAACATGTACATTCTCACATTAAAATATGTACATACATTCTCACATTAAAATCATAGTATACATGAAATTTTTTTTAAAAAAAGTTGTCAAAACATTAGAAACATTAGTTATTCTTCATAGTTTGTATCAACAAAAACAAGGAGTGATTTGTTTTTATAAATCGCGAAACCATTAGTATTATGGAAAAGCTTTTAGGCAACAGGCTTAATAATTAATCACAAGCCGCTCGAACCCAAACGGTTTCGTGTTTGGCTAAACCCAAACGGGTTCACGGGTCATGTTAGGCTAAACCCAACCCGACCCGTTTATATAAACGGGTTGACCCGACCCAACCCGTTTAATTAATCGTGTCAAATATGAAACCCAAACTCAACCCGTTTATTAAACGGGTTGACCGGGTTATCAAACGGTTGACCCGTCTGACCCAATTAACTAATTATGTCCAAATTCAAAACTCAAATCCGCATATATTTAACTCAAACCTAACAGGTTTAGTTATATAAAAGAAAATAATTTGATTAATTAACATTAGATGTGTCATTCTATGATATTAACTTTAATTTAGTTAAATACTTAATTTTAATATTATATATCTTATTATATTAAAATTTGATAATAAAAAAATGAATAATCTATAATTTATAATATATATTTATTTAATATAATTACTTAAACGGTTAGCGGGTTACATACCTTAAACCCAAACCCGACACGGTTATCAAACGTCGTGTTCGGGTTGACCCGTTTATTTAATCGTGTCAAATTTTAAAACCCAAACCCGCTAACTTCGTGTCGGGTTCGTGTTGGTCAAACGGGTCGTGTTGAAATTGCCACCCCTACGCTCGATAGAGCATCTTAAAGCACGGTTTATGGTGCTTTTAAGAATGTTGTGGTCAAATAAGTCTTAAACCACGATTTTTATAAAACTGTGCTTTCAAATGAGTATTTAAAACATGGTTTGGGGCTCATCATGTCTTCAAACCCGTGTGCTTTAAAACATTATAAACCAGTTTGATCAAATGTGCTTTAAACACTGCGTTTTTAAAGTGTTTTTTCTAGTAATACGCTCTTGCTAAAAAGTCATATCCCTTTGTTATATTTTACTTGTGTGTTTGCTTTGTCTTATTGCGTAATTGCTCCCTTTGACTCAAAAGCAATTTTTAATTTCTAACTTTTTTCTTCAAATTAAGAAAATTAAAATAACTCAAACTTTGTTAAAAATTATAAAACAAAATTAAAACTGATAAAAGTTTCATATTACTACTATAAAGTCTAAAAATTATATTGTATCTCTTTTCCCTTTGTAGATAAATTATAAAGTTAATTGTAATAAAAATTCTCAACTATCTAAATTTTCATATATTACGGGAAAAGCTAGGAAGTCTGCTATTCTAAAAATAATTAGGGAAAATTACATGCCCCACCTATGACGTTTGGCGAAATTATACACTTCACCCACGTGGTTTCAAAAATTACTTTCCCCCCCATGTGGTTTCCCTCGTTTTACATCCAGCAACTTTTCTAATTTTTGTCATTTAAAAGATGCTTAAACGTTGTTCAAAATTGATGAAATTTTACATAGACGATGCTAAAGAGTTATATTTTGGTTCAATGAGAAATCTAAAGTTTTTAAGCTTAAATGAGACATGTGGAGTGGGACCTAATGAACATGTCCATGTTTCATTGAGTCCCACGGGTCACATTTAAACTTAAAAAACTGCAGATTTGACATGAGATCAAAATATATCACTTTGGCATCATCGATGTAAAGTTTTACCAGTATCAGACAACATTTAAACATCTTTTGAATTGAACAAAAATTAGAACATTGCTGGATGTAAAATAAGGGAAACCACATGGGTGGGGAAAGTAATTTTAGAAATCACGTGGGTGGAGTGTGGTGATTTCGCCAAATGTTATGGGTGGGCCATGTAATTTTCTCTATATTTGGACTATAAAATTTTGTTTTTCATTGAAGGGAATAGTATTTATAATATAATTGGATTAAGAAATTTAATCAAGTATCACCGATTTTTGCTTAAATCACGATATAACATTTTCCATAAGGCTTGAGTAGGGGTGTTTGGGCATCTATTTTGTTGGGAATATGATCTTGTACTCTTTTTCCTCGTTCCGCGTTTCCTACCCGGGTTTTACCTAAAAGGTTGTAATGACGCAAGTGATAGTACCAATGGATAATTCCAAGGGGAGTGGATATTGTCATGGACGGAGCCAGAAAAATTCTATAAGGGGGTCCGGAATTTTTTCCAAATATAATTACTTAATTTTATAAAAATAAAAATTTAATTGATATAGTAAATTAAAAAATAATATTAAAATTCTAAAAAAAGTATTTGTACCTATAATTCAAAAATGAAATCAGGTATTATATTCGATATAAAAATTAAATTGTAATATGTATAAAGAAGTTATTCATTAGTAAAACTAAATAATAGTCTATATACAAAGTGTAGTTGTTTTGCTTTTCCATTACATTTTTAATGTGTAGCCTAAATTATATGTCAATGCCTATAATAATTAATATAGAATAATAGTTCTAAACTTTTACTATAAATTATTTTGGGTAAATCAAAATCAATTTTCAAAGCTTGTATTAATAAAAACTAATCACTTGTATTTACAATAGGATAGAGTAGATGATTACAAAAATGTGCATGATAATCAATTTTGCTTTAAACTAAATTTCTAAAATAAAAATATTTAGAGTTTTTCATCCAATATACTAAAAAGATTTTTATAATATAAATTTAAATAATTATTACATTTTAATAGCACAAAATTAATAATAATACTATAATGTGATACTAAGGGTAATATTTTACAAAATATTAGGGTGAACACATTTTTTTATAAAAATAACTATATAGCAAAAGGATTGAACAAAAAAAATAAACATGTACCCGAGAGTTGGGGGGCCGCACCCACCCGCCTCCTTGTCTCCGCATTTGGATATTGTTATGTTTATATTTGTAAGCCGATTGACATCAAATTTCTTATTTCCTATTTCTCTCAGGCAGGGTGCCTTGTTCTTATTCAGAGTGTTCTTCAGGCTATCCCGACCTTTGTTATGAAAATTTTCAAGCTCAGTCCCTACTATCTAAGCTCCAGGGGATGGTCTCTCGCTTTTGGTGGGGTGGAAATGCCCATAAGAATCTTGTTTATTGGTTGAAACATGAGGTTCTATCTACAAGCAAGGCGACCAGGGGATTGGGTGTGCGGGATTTTGAGGCCTTTAATTTGGCTTGCTTGTATAGCAATGTTGAAGGCTCTTGATTTCTCCCGACTCTCTGCTGGTTTCAAGGGTGTTGTCCTCGGTTTTGGTTAGTTCGGGGTCTTGCTCTCGCAAGAGGGGGGGTGGTAGCCCGATTTGGTGTGCACTGAAGGAGGGTTTTGCTTTGCTATGTCAGGGGGGCCGATGGTGCATTGGTGAAGGGGAGTCCGTTAGGGTGTGGTGGGATCCCTGGATAGCTTGGGAGTCTATGTTCAGGCCGATTTCTCCCATTGTAGATAAGGGTTCCGGTACCAGGTGTGTGGCGTCCTTAGCTTGTCTAGGTGGAGCGGAGTGGAACTCGGAGCTGGTACGTCAGCCGGTTGATGTTGATGCCATTTTGGCTATGTCTCCTCCTTTGCCTGGGGTGTCTGATCAACTGGTCTGGTGTTAGTCGAAGTCGGGGGTGTTTTCTATTAAATATGGGTATTTTGTGGCTATGTCCTTTCTTTGCGGTGGGGAGGGGCCGAGCTTCATCCTTTTTGTATCGTGTTTTTCATACTGCTCTACCTCCTAGGATTGGTATGTTTTCTTGACGATTTTGGCATGGGCAGTGGCGAAGCCAGAAAAATTTCCCGGGGGGGGGGGGGAAGAATTCTTTTATAATATTAATTAATATTTTAAAATTAATATTAATTTTTAATTAATAAAATAATATTTCAATATATAATTATATTTCAAAAATTGATATTAGATACATAGTTTGACATAAAAATTACATAAAAATTGAAATATATAAATTAATAAATAAAAAATTGTTTTATCTTTTTTATTTCTAGTTTGAAAAGCGGGTATACAAAATTACAAGCCAATGTCAATAATATAGAACAATACTTTTAAACTAGTAGTTTTTTTCTAAAAACTTCTTCTAAAAAATTATTTTGAATAACTCTAATATTAGTTTAATTTACAAAATCTGTAATAACTAAAAACACTTGTATTATGGATAGCAGGGGTACATGATTACCAAGACTGGCATAATAATCATGTTTACTTTAGACTATGTTGCTAAAACAAAAATATTAAGAGTTTTCAAATCTACTGTAGACTAAATATGATTTTTTACAATATAATTCTAGAACAAATATTACATATTAATAGAAATAAAATTGATAACAAATAGAATTTGGTGATATCATAGTGATATGTTACAAAATGTTACGGGGGCGAGCACATATCTAATAACATAAATAAACTATATAACAAAAATAATAAAACTGATTTCAACATGTAGTCGAGGGAGTTAGGGGGCCAAACACCCACCCGCCCCCTTGTCTCCGCCTCTGGGCATGGGGCTTTGCCTTTCGAGCTAGCTCTTAGGCGGCATGGTCTTGGTTTGGGTGACTGTTCGCTTTGTAGGGTCTTAGGAATGGTCTCATACTTTTTTTAGTTGTTTTGTAGGTTCGGCCTGGTGTTGGGACTCTTCCTTAAGGGTTTCCTTGCCCGGGTTAGATTTTGAGCTTGATTGCCACAGTTGGTTGGAGCTGTTGGCTAATAAGGTTTCACTTTGAGTGTTGGGCCAGGTGGTTGAGTTATGCTGGGAAGTTTGGTGGGTGCGGAATGGTGTTGCCTTCGGGAATTCTAAGTCTTTCTCCGATGGCATTCAAGGTGCTAAAGTATTTTATCTCTTGATATTCCCAGGTTGTGGAGTCTTTGTGGGACATTGATACCCAGCTTGATCGTTAGCTTCCTCCTCCCCCGGGTTGGGTGAAAGTTAATACCGATGTTGGGGCCTTAGGGAAGGAGTCGTGGTTAGCGGTTGCGGTGGTTTGTGATGAGGTTGGGGGTGTCTAACTCTTCATGTTTTGCAAGGGGTCCGTTGATCGGTTTTGACGGAGGCTTAGAGTTTGGAGGTGGGGGTTTAGTTTGCTCTTAACATTGGGTGGTTCGTCCTTGTTGCGAAGTCTGATTGCCTACATGTTGTGAAGGGTCTCAGAAGGGGTTCTCCGATTTCTCCTGAGATCGATGTTGTGCTTGATGAGATTCGGTCAAAGTTTTCACGTCATATGTGTATCAGTTGGAGTTTTGTTCATCGAGAAGGGGATATGGTTGCTCATCATTGCTCTCATTTATTTTTGTTGGTTGGGTCTGAGTTGTCTCGTGTTTGCTTTTCGGACTTTCCTATGAACATTCTTTCTTGATGTAATTCTGACCTTAAGTAATATATATATGTGTTTTCCCTAAAAAAATATCTAAATAACATTGAATTTTAATCTAATTCACTAGATAACACTCATTTTTTTATCAATGCAGAAGGTTTCTATAGGTTGTGTTGCTAAAAAAACTAGTCATTAGATACAAAGTGCTATTTTTTACAACATAGTGTTATCTTGTGGAATTTCTAAAAAAACACAAAAGTAACCGTTATTTTATACCAGAGTGGTATCCGTGAAAATTTTGGAATTTGTTGAAAACTAACCGTTATTCTACAAGAAAGTGTTATCTTGTGGAATTTTATAAATCTGGAGAAAACTTTGCTATTATTTCATTGGAAAATGTCATCTATCGATACAGGGGTAGTTTAGTCCTTTTCCATGGATTTTAACGGTGTAGTTAACAGATGGAGTGTTATCTGATGAATTATATAGGTTAAAATTCAGTGTTATTCTATGTAATTTTAAAACATAATGTTATATTGCGAATTAAGTAGAAACTCATTAATATTTGCTGAAATTTCCCTTACATTAAACTTAACACTTATAAATTTGTCATAAAGTAGTTTTCCACATATTTACACCTAAATGTATCGTGTAATGCACACCCAAATGTAGCACTTTGTCTCATTACCTTGGTACGAGAGTTAAAGAGGGCCATGATAATAAGATGAGTAGGGTATAGCTTATAGCTATTAAATTGCTGCAGTTTATAGCTCTGTCTGCAATGAAAACAACTTATGGGTGCTCGATAACATGGAGCTATGGGATTGAAATTAAGAGTGTAGAATGAGATACTAAGCTAATTGAGTTGGCACTTATTAATTGTGGGACATGCTCGCATCCATGCATTTTTTCTCTCTCATCTGTCTCTGTTTTTCTGTCTCCACTTTGTTTCACCGCACAAGTAACTCTCCTCGATTTGAAGTGAGCAACACTTCTGTATAAAAAAGTGGGTAACGACTTGCAACTATGTTTCACTTGGACTATTAGAAAAAATTAAATTTGGGATGAATGCATGGCATACATAGTGGGGTATTCTTGAAGTAATTTAATTTGTAGAAGTTTCATTGATGAGGAGGTAGATATCAACAACAACTAAAAACGTACCCACCCACACTTTATGCAAATTGATCTCTTCTTGCATGAGAAAGGAAAACAATTAATTAAGCAATCTTCGTGAATTAAGCAGACCCTAGCTAGTGAAACTAATTAGCTTGTTTCCCGAGGGTTCACCTACTCACTGTCTTGTGAGTCAAAGATACAGTAGATGGTTATCAGTTGGGAATTTTGTGGTTGCTCAATTGTTGTTCTTAATGTTGCCCACTTCCTTTTTTTGATAAAATTAATGTTGCCCATTTCATTCATAGCTGGAAGCTGCAGAGTACAATAATTAAATAGTGCCTATAATGAAATAAAATCTAAACTGCGCGTTGTTAAATTATTTGATTGCCGACTACACTTCCCGCCGCTACCATGACCACCAATAATGAGTCATAATAGTATAGAGTAATAGTCTGGTTTCAAAAAAAAAAAAAAGAGTAATAGTCTATTCATTGGCCTTTCATTTAACTGCACAAAAGAATATATGTATAAAAATCCAGCGTTCGAAATTATTTCACCAATTATACGCCCTAGATCTTTCTTTCTTCTTCCGGGGTAAGTGCTATCTTATCTTCTGCTTTTTGTCTTCTAGTCTTTTTCCTTCCTATGTTATCTCTATCTGTTAGAAGCGATTTCTAATGAAATGGTTAGCTTCCTTTTGTACTGTGTGGTGAGGGTTAGGGCGCGTTCGCCTTAGTATAAATGTGCATTTTTTGACAGCATATGCTGTTTTGTATTCCTTTATTTGTTTATGTTGTTCACCTAAAACATCATAAATGTCAGCATAAATGTTAACATAAATGACAGCATAAATGTCAGCATAAATGCCCGCAGTAAATGCTACTTTTTTCATTTTCATGCTTTCACTTCCATTTCTTTACTCACTTCATAATACAATTACTGTGACTATTGATTTAAAAAAAAAAGAAATTTTTTACAAGTTACTTTATTTATTACAAATTACATAATGCTTTAAATAATTTATAAAAAATAGTACTACATCTTTAACCAAATTTACAAAAAATCACATTTATAATACAAATCTATAATATATTATTTGTAATACCACATAGATTAATAAAATTAAAAAAACGAATAAATATACACACTGGTTGATATATAAATTAAAATATTAAAATAATATATAGAAATATAAATGCATATAAATTATTAACATACAAAAGTTATAAAAATATTATATATTATTAAAAGTTATAATTTCACTAAATAAATTCACATAACATTATCAGAAATTTTGAAACACTTTTTCTCTTTTTTTACGCTTTTATATTTGTAAGAATTATAAAATTTAGATAATAAAAATATATTATTTAGGAGTTACAAGTTTTTCTTAAATAATAGAAATAAAAATTTTATTGTTTGTGAATTTTTTTATTTATTTTTACTAACAAAATAAAGTTACGTAGTGTAACATAATAAATTATAATTGTAATACGAAAACGGTAAACGCACTACATATAACTAACTTAACCAATCATGCTGCATATATGCTGCACTGCCAAACAGCAGTTTTCAAAACAGCTGCATTTATGCCAGTACATTTGTGCCAGCAAATATGCTGCATTTATGCCAACGCATTCCTACTGTCAAATATGATGCATTTATACTGCCAAAACAGTCATGCCGAACAGAGCCTTAATCTCTGCTCACGATGGAGTTTCTTTCCGAATTTAGTGGTATTTCTTTTTTTTTTGTCTCCCTTATTCCTCCTCTTTTTTTCTTTGTTAATTTGTCTTCTCGGTGGGTTCTTTGTCTTGTTTGGTCTTGATCCTGTTTTCTTTGTTTATTTTGGATACTCACAACAGGAAAAAAATATAAAGAAAGTGGTTTTTTTTGCTATAAGAACGTTTTTGAAACGTTCTTTATGCCACCGTCGCAAAAATCCAAAAGTAATAAAGAACGTTTACGCTTCATTATACTCAAGTAATAAAGAATAATTTACTTATAAGCGTTCTTTATAGACGCCTTTGATATGTGGGAAATCAACAAACATAAAGAACCGTTATACAATGAACTGTTCTTTATAGTCCTTTTTTTGAAAGCCCGTCTTCGATCTGGTGTTCAGTGATTTATCTCAACAAAGCGCAGGTACAAGAAGCGAACAAAGAGTCCAGAGCATGTATGTTCCTTGTTTGTGAGTTAGGGTTGCAAAATTGTGAGTGAAGAGAATAGAAAAGGGGCAGAGCATGTCCCTTGTTCACCAGGGGTTGCAAAATTACCATGAGTAGATAGAGGCAGAGCAGTATGTTCCAGTGGCGGACCTAGACTTTAAAACCTGTGGGGTCAGTTGTGGACCCAAAAATTTTGTTTATGGTAGTAAATTTTTTTTTGACACTATCATACTTTAAAATATTATGTTATTTCGTATTTTTTAAAAATTTATAAGGTCATTTAACTAATTTTCAAAAGTTTCGCGGGATTGGAGCCTCATCTGCCTCTGATGGGGGCACTTTTTATCGAATAACAATCTGTCAAACAAAATATTAAAAATTAAATAAAAAACTATATTAAATATTTATATTACAATTACTTTATATGAGTCTTTTATCATTTAAAAATGATACATAATAATATTATTGTTAATGGGCTAATAATATATTTGATTCTACGTAAGTGTTTAAATTATCATCAACCAGTTCATCTCCCATTCTAATATATTTCATGAGACGGGATACTCTTTCAATTATAGTTGTAGTAACTGATAACATCAACCCACATTTTGAACATGCACATTTTAAATATCAAAACATCATATTTTGGTTACACTATTTAGTTATCTTTTAACATTTATTATTTAATTTTGTTATACATAGACACATATATATACTTGTATTTTTCCAAAAACCTGTGGGGGCACGTGCCCCCACAGGTTATAACCTCGGTCCGCCTCTGGTATGTTCCTTGTTCGTAGGCCAGGGTTACAAAATTAAATGAGTGAAGAGGATGGAAGCTAGAGGTGCAGCTGTGCGGAGCAGTATGTTACTTGTTCACTAGTTAGAGTTGCAAAATCACCGTAAGTGAAGAGAATTAATGGATGAGGCACAGAGCATTCCTTGTTCGCCAAGTTAGGGTTGCTAAATTTACTGTGAGTGAAGAGAATGGAAGAGGCCCAGTCTATGTTCCTTGGTCGCTAGTTATGGTTGCAAAATTACCAAGAGAAGAGAATTAAAGAGGCGTAGAGCAGGTTGCAAAATTACCGCGAGTGAAGAGAATGGAAGATATAAGAAGAATGAAGAGAGGCGCGTTTAAATTTGAGCTAAATTATTAAAGGGAACACATACAGAACACTTTGTTTTGAACACGTTCTTTAAAACTAATTAGTAAAGAAAATGTCCTAAAAGAAGTGTTCTTTAAAATCTGTGGTCGGAACACATAAAGAACGCTTTGTTTAGAAGGTGTTCTTTAAAACCAATTAATAAAAAACACTTTGTTTAGGAAGCGTTTTAATATCAATGGCCGGAACTCATAAAGAAGGTTTTGTTTAGGAAGCATTCTTTAAAGTCAATGGCCATAATACATAAAGAACACTTTGTTTAGGTAGAAAATTCGACTGCACGGTGGGTTTGTACACAGTGTTGTGTGGTTCACTTATGTGGCAGTCCAGTCAACATGCTGACTGGACTGCTTATGTGGCACATGAGTGAGAAGAAAATTAATATTAACTTTACATGGTTGTAACTTTTAATATATAAGTTCAAAGTGAAAAAAATTTATATCATTGTTCACCTAAATTCGAGCTCTTCAAAACAAGGCCAGTCATGAATATGTTTTGACAACTATGAAAAAAAATTATTTTTACATGTTATGATAATAAACTAAAATGATAATATGATTCATTAATTTTGATATTATGATTCATTAAAATTGATATTATGATTCACTAAAATTAATATTATGATTCATTAAAGTTGATATTACGATTCATTAACTAATAAGTAGTGAATTAGATAACAAACTTTGGAATCAATAAAAAATTATTATTATTTTGTAGTGTATTATTGTTACTGTATGGTGTATTTCAAACCTTATATGGTGAATCTTGTATTTTTCGTACATACCAAATATTGTGTTGTGTTTTAATATTGTTTAATTTTTTATTTTATATATTTATGATGATACACTATTATGAAGACATGATTCATTAATTTAGATTTTATGATTCATTAAAATTGATATTATGATTCATTAACTAATAAGTGATGAATTAGATAACAAACTTTGGAACCAATAAAAATTATTATTGTTGTGTAGTGTATTATTACTGAATTGTGATGTATTATTATTATTATTATTATTATTTTGTGATGTATTATTTATATGTTTATAATGATATGATATGATTCATTAAAATTGATATTATGATTCATTAACTAATAAGCAGTGAATTAGATAATAAACTTTGAACCAATAAAAAATCAATATTGTGTATGGTGTATTATTATTGTTTGATGATGTATTTTATTGTTCTGTGGTGTATTATTATTATTATTTGTATACTGTATGTTAAGGCTTATATGGTGAATCATATATTTCTCTCACATACCAATTTCGGATCAATAATGGATCATTATTGTTTTGTGGTGTATTAGTATTGTTACATACTGTATTTTAAATCGTATTTGGTGAATCATAAGTCTGGTTGATATGAACAAATATATACATGTAAAATATATAAAATTTTAAAGTTGCTAAAACATATTCATGTCTAGCTAGTAGTGTTTTGAAGAGCTTGAATTTAGATGAACAATGGTATAATTTTTTTTCATTTTAGACTTATATTTTAAAGTTAATATAGTAAAAAGCATCTCAGTCAGCAAATCAGTCCAGTCGTAGCTGACTGGGACTGCCAAATCACTGCGCTGCACCATCGACGGGTTGGTTTAGAAAGCGTTCTTTATAAGATCACGTCATTGATTTTAAAGAACGCTTCCTAAACAAAGCGTTCTTTATGTATCCGGCTATTGATTTTAAAGAACGCGTCCTAAACTAAGCGTTCTTTATATGTTTCAGTCATTGATTTTAAAGAACACTTCTTTAGGAAGCGTTCTTTATGTGTTCCGGCCACTGCCAAAAACAACGCTTAATATGTTAGAATTAATGCTAAATCCGTTGAGTTGCTCTTATGAAGTTAATTGGTTTCGTCTTCCCATTAATATATTATTTACGAAGAGTTTCACGGAAGTTGAAGTTGAAAATGCATTAGTGGGAGCATTCATACGGCGCAAATTTAATGGAGTATGAAGCATGTTGTTTTCTAACATTATGAGGAGAGTTAAGAGGAAATTAAATCCTTGAAAAAAGAAGTTTAGACTTCTAGCTTCCTAGAAACCGGCCCGAGTGTTAGTTGTTCCTAGGTGTTAATGGATTTGTGTTAATGAGATAACTCAAAGGGACTCGTGTAAAAACACCAAGGGAAACACTGTTAGAAATATTGTGGGGGGAGGAATAGGCCCAACGGAGGGAATTATATAAAATACTCATATAGACTAGTAAGACCCAATAATCCATGAGGTTCCATCCTAAAACCAATTGACGTTAGGAGGAGTAGCCCATAGGCTATATGAACTACTTACTAGCTATATAATTTTTCAATGTGGGACTCACACTTGATCTCCAACACCCCCCCTCAAGTGTGAGTCTTACACCTCCGAGACCTCCCACATTTCACCCTGTTTGGACCCCACTTGGTACTGGCCCGGTCTCTTCTTCGTGACACAATCCAATTTTTACCATACTGGCCCGGTCCCATCTCTTGGTTTATTGTGACACAGTTCGTTTCTACTCGGGTATCCATTGGATAGTGGTGCATTACCCAAGGTTGAACTTGGGCTCTGATACCATGTTAGAAATATTGTGGGGGGGGGGGGGGAATAGGCCCAACAGAGGGAATTATATAAAATACCCATATAGACTAGTAAGGCCCAATACACATGAGGTTTCATCCTAAAACTAATTAGTGTTAGGAAGAGTAGCCCATAGGCTATATGAACTACTTACTAGCTATATAATTTTTCAATGTGGGACTCACACTTGATCTCTAACAAACACGGGAAACACGGGTTGATGGGTTGGTTGGGTAATCCTCTTGTAAACTTGTAATCCTCATCCTCTTAATGATAGTTGTTATATCTTCTCCCGTGGCCATAGGTCATGTTTGGACCGAACCATGTATATCTTTGTGTCACTATTTTATCATTATATTATCTTGTGGTTTTTCTTCTAGTAACCATGTTGATCTCACCATGATCCTGAGGAAATGGATCCGAATTCCTAACATAATATAATAATTGTTCTTTAAGCATATTATATTAGCAAAAGCGTTTTTAAAAGCCCGTTGTTTAAAATCTTTTTTCAAGCAGTGTCTTTTGCAAGCAACAAGCTCTTTACATGTTGTTCTTTTCTTCAATTACCTTTATGGAGTTTATGTTTCTGTTTGTGATGGTGGTTTGGATTCAAGGTTGAAAGAAGAGTTATCTCTCGATCAATGACCACTTTAGCTGATTGTTATCTGCGAATTCTGATATCGATGAATGTTTTTATCAACTTGCATGTCGATGTCGAGATGAAGATCTAGATTAGGTCGTCACATTTGGAAATGGTTGGGATGATATGTAAGGATAAAATTGATGGTGCCAGTGGGGTATATATATCGATGATTGTTTGATTCAATTGACATCTGGGAGAAGATGCCTCTGTGGATGGAGCGTGTATCCGTGAGAAACATAATACCTCTTTATTATTTTTGGTTATCACAAGAGTCTAACCTTGACTCAGTGTATGATGTCTGAATATTACAGAGAACATAAGAGAAGTATTTATAGGGAAAATAGTAACGGGAAAAATAAGGAATTACACAATAAAGTCCTAAGTATACAGACTAGAAAAGTATATAAGATGTCCTAGTTATACATCCTAACACCCCCCTCAAAACAAAAAGGATTTCCTGTTAGTTTTGCAGCAGATGTAAACCGATGGAATGTAGAAGTTTTCTGTAATCTTTCCAGGTAATGATTTCGTCATGAAGTCAGCCAGCTGCTGTTGATTTGATATATGCTCTACTTGAATCATGCCTCTTGAGATTTGTTGTCGGACATAATGCACATCAATCTCTATGTGCTTTATGCGTTGATGGTGGACTGGATTATGTGCAATATATACTACTGACCTGTTATCACACTTTACAGGAATAAGGGTTATATCTTTAACACCTAATTCAGATATGATCATGGTTAGCCAAGATAGTTCAGTAGTGACATTTCGCATAACCCTATACTCTGCTTTAGCAGAAGAAAGGGATACACTTGCTTGTTTCTTAGATTTTGATTGGTGACGGTATGCTTGGCTTGGGCTGGACACAACTATTATCCTTGATCATTAATTCTTCTTGTCAATTGGCGGCGGCACTATAGATCATCCATCTACAAATGCACAATTGTGAACAGATGGGGGCGGCTGCCGATGATGAAGGTCACCGTTTTTTCTGTTTTTCAATGTGCAGGTGTCCCCTCTTTTTTTTGTCCGATTAGATACCCTTTGTCAGAACATCATGCGTCGGATCCAAGGTTTTTGGGTGCAATTTGGATGAAGTCTAGTCGAAACAGGCGACTCTGAGGAAGACTTAGAGTCATCAAGGAGAATGAAATCTTTTGATCACTAATTGCATGAGAAAGGGGCATCTCTCATACAATAAGGTGTTTTTGGAACTTTTTGTTCAAATTAGTGTCCTCTGAAAAGGTTGACTATATTCTCTCCGCTATGTTTATCTCTCGAATAGCTTGTTTCTACTTTGTTTGTTATCTTGTTTTGGTTTTTACCTTGAATTTGGTTAATCTCAGTAGTAGTTCCTATGTAGTTCTATTTTGTTTTGTTGGAAGGGTTTTGCGTACACGTGCAGTTAAAGATTTTACTATCTTAGTTATTGTAGTTGATATACAGAAATATGTAGGGCTTCAAGGGCCAATCAAAGGTGATAATGGTTGGTTTTTCATTCTACATGCAATTTATGCAACCTCCCATGGATTCTTGGTTGCTTGGTTAGATTTTATCCTAATTTGGTATGTATATGGGCTGATTATATCCTCCATCTATCATGTATTTTCTAGAAAGCTTAATTATGCACTAAGTATGAACTCCCTTATGAAGATAGTGGTCTCCAAGTATGTAATCCATTAATAAAAAAGAAATTATTTCACCAATTGGTAGCTTTTTGTTTCGAAATACCACTTTATTAATAAAATATTATAGAGTAAATTACTCGAAACTCCCTCGAGGATTTAGGATGATACAGTTACTCCTTTGCATTTATCATATTTATTGGTAACCACCTTGAGGTTACGGTATCTCTGACTATGAGCCCTTGAACTATAACTTCATTATCAAGATGTTAACTACGTATGGACCAGTTTGCTTAATCACATTAATAATGACAGGCTGGATAAAAAGCGTACACTACTTAATTAGCATTGTTATTTTCCTAAAAACGTCAACCCTACTTTGAAAATGCATCTAAAGTGGGATGAGGGAGAGTTAGACGATATTGATTAAGTAGTTTTGTTGTCCAACATGACATTATTAATGTGATTAAGCAAACAGGTCACACGTATATCACTTCAATCCACACGCTCAGATGTGTCTTATCATGCAGATTGCCACTTGTTTTGACAAGATTCAGCCTACAAACAATTGCACCTAAAGCTGTCACGTGGAAGACGTTTTTTGAGATATATGTACATGATATATAGAATCTAATCTATAGTAGTACACTTATATCTACTGAGACATAATAAAGACAGGTGCAACTATTCCTTATACTCTTTGTTAAAAAAAAACAAAAAACAAACAACAACCCCCTGTTTACCATAGAAATGCAATGCGTTACAATTAACATTATAATATAACCCCGTTTGAGGAAGAGCTAACAATAGTAGCTGCTAGTAGCCCGATAAGGAGGGACAAGCTCATGAAGAAACTTACCAATTGACAATTTTGATATCCGCGGGTAACTACGTACGTACTCGAGAGAAGAAGCTACCTGAAAACATCATCATGGACAATTGAACACTTACCAAATAGACCATGTGTTTGCACTATGATAGAGAGATTCATAAATGGACCCAATACATATGCTGATATGACAAAACCTTAACGTATATCCAGTAAACTTATTCAATGCGATTCATGAAGTTAGCGCACGAGTCCATGCCCAAATTCAGTGTACTTTAATTTCTTTCTTCTTCTAGGTATTGGAAATTTCCATATAAAGCTTGCACAACGACAACTGACGAGGACTATATTTCCATAGCCATTCCATGTAATGGACTTATTTCAGCACAGTTCACAACAACATTGAAACGTTTTCCGCCTAACCTCATTTCTTTTTCTGTCCCTGAGAAATATATGGTCCAGAGAGATTTTCTTCTTAAGGGATGCCAGAGATTTTCCAGTTGGCAAATGATGCATCAATGAGTTACGAGATCTGTCGTTGGTTAGTTACTTCTTGCAACTTTTTTTGTTTTGAGTTCAGAAAATATGGGGCGACAGTTTGCAATCAACTCTAATTGAAGCTGAAACTTATCAAGGTCAATGATTTTTAGGTGGTTGCTATTCTTTTACTGTTTTCAATTGCTATTTTTTCCGATATTCATCAAATTCCGTGTTTTAAAAATACTGCATATATATATTAAGCATATGTAATTTTAATTGATAATTTTGATTTTCAAATATACAAATTACCATCATCCAAAGTTCGATAAAATATTAAGTTATAAATCAGCAGTATTGTTTTCTCAAATTGTAAGCAATTGATTTTGGCTTAAAAGCTTCTTTGAAAAATTAAAAATGTTAATTTTTGATGCCTAGCCTTTAAAATGATTCAAATATATTGTTTACAAACAATCTATATGTATCCATATGAGGAAACTCAAATCATACCTTTTATTATAGGAAAACAAAAAATAGGAAGCTTTATCCCTCTGTTTTGATTGAATATTGATTTAGAGTCAGTCTTGCCTACAACCAATTGCTACATGCAGCAGGCCGGAGCGCATGACGTTTTTTCTTTTTTTTTTTAATTTTTTTTTCCTTTTTTAAGAACGCCGTGACATTTTGTTTTTGTTTTTTAATTTTTTTCCTTTTTATCATAAAAATTTTAAATTGTTGTAATTTTTAATATATAAGTCCAAAATGAAAAAAAATTATATCATTGTTCTCCTAAATTCAAGCTCTTTAAAACAAGATCAGTCATGGATATGTTTTGACAACTTTAAAAAATTATTTTCACATGTATAGTGTACAAAACGTAAAAGAAAACTTGTACAGATGGTCATACAAACCTGTACAAATGTTCACTAAAACATGTACATCCTCACGTAAAAACATGTACATCCTCGCATTAAAAACATATAGATAGTCATATAAACCTGTACGAATCATTAAATATATACATCCTTAGATTAAAACTTGTACATATAAGGAAGAACACTTGTACAGACGGTCATACAAACATGTACAAATGGCCATACAAACATGTACAAATGGCTATACAAACATGTACACATGTTCATTAAAGAACATGTACATTCTCACATTTGAACATGTACATCGTCACATTTAAACATGTACATTCTCACATTAAAATATGTACATACATCCTCACATTAAAATATCATCATATATATGTAAAAATAATTTTTTTTAAAATTATCAAAACATATCCATGACTGGTCTTATTTTGAAGAGTTTGAATTTTGATGAACAATGATATAATTCTTTTTCATTTTGGACTTATATATCAAAAACTACAACTATTTAAAGTTTTTTGATAAAGAAAAAAAATTAATTAAAAAAAAAGAAAAAAAATGTCACCAACGCGGCGTAGCATGCGCGCACTCAAACAGAAAAAAAAATCATGCTGCAATTTCATCCGTATCCTCCACTCTTTTTTGTTTTAAATTGACTAACATACCCTTGTATGTAGCTAGGATAGCTACAGTTAGTTGTAGGTAAGAATTTGCCATTGATTTAACACCCCATTGTTATAAATTTTAATGAAGATAAAAAAGACTCGAGCATGTATTACTAAACAATAATAATGCACGAGTCCGGTTGGAATTTGATACTCCTTAATATATGTCGTTTCAGACTTTTTATATTCCACTTTCTATTTTTATCCTTTAATTATTATTATATTGCACTATTTTTTATCAATAAAATATACTTAGTTTTTTATTCTTCTAAGACAAAATTAAAAATATAATAATTTTTTCAAATATTTTCTTAAAAAAATATGAAAATATCTAAAAAGACAAATAATTGTTTAGGGAGAGTATTATTTAAAAAAGAAAAAACGGAATGATTTGAAAAGGAAAGACAAATACTTTTCTCTTCCTAAAACAAAAAAGGTAAGACAAATATCTAAAAAGACAAAGTTTGTTAATTGAAGGGGGAAACTGTTGGGCCTGGTCTTCAACATTTGAGCAATTTTTATGACATAAAGCCCATGACTTCCGCCCTAAAGAAAAAAAAAAGACAAAAAAAAGAAGAGTGAAAAGGAGAGAATTTCCCAGCTTCAGTACTCTGACCCTGTGTCTTTCCCCTTCCCCTTCCGGCCATTCTTCTGTTCTCCTCGGGTACGAAAGCTTCTACATTCGTCAATTCCGATCAGGGAATTTGGTACCATCGGAGAGCCTCCGAAGCAATTAACTTAGGTATTTCCATCTCTCCTTGTTGCAGATTCTCTATTTGAATAGCTTTTATGATTTCTGTTCGTAGAATAATCGAAATAACCCTAAGTTCTGCTGCATTTGATCTCGTCAATGATTATGTCTTTTCTAGTTTACTTGCTCTTGCAATGCATCGATATCTATTATTACTTGTGCTTGTTTCGTTCGCTCTGCCTCCGGTCGTGGATTCATATCTCTGATTTCTGTTTTTCTTCATGCCTTCTGCTAACGATAAGTATATGCAGAAACTATTCGTTTTTTTATATATGTAGAGAAATTATTTACGTGGTGGATGTCTTAATCCCAATTACTGCTGCTTTTTTTGTTTCCTGATTTTTGTAGCTGAAATATATACAATTCCCTTTGGATGGGGGCTGTATTTGATCTTAATGCAGCTTATTTCTTCTTTTGTTACATGTGTTCCCTCATTTCTATCTCTAATGCCGTGCTGGACGATTGATGATTAAATGATCACATAGCTGCCAAAATGGAAATTCCCAGTGCGGAGTTGGACTTGATGGGAGCTGTCAGTTCAAGCCAATTACCTGCAGATGTGATGATGGAAATACTCATTAGACTTCCCGTGAAGTCAGTTCTTCGTTTTAAATCTGTATGCAGAGCCTGGAATGCTCTCTCTAACAATCCTCTCTTCATCAAACTTCATTGCCAGATGGCCGTTACCTCTTCCAATAAGTCCCCCGTATTGCGTCTGCTTGTCCATACCCGAGATAGTTCTGAACTCCACCACGTTCTTTCTGTGTTGCTTCACCCTCCATATGATCAGCCCATAATCAGGAAGCTCAACCCGCCAATAGAGTACAGTTCTTATTCCTTAGATGTTGTAGGTTCAATCAATGGAGTCGTTTGTTTGAACCTGAGTGACCATGCTGGCTGCATTCTGTTATGGAATCCTGCAACTAGAAAGCATTATCAGATTCCACGGCCCGCATTGGTGTTAACATATGATGAGCGGGTAACTCTCGGTTTCGGTTATGATACAAAGTCAAATAGCTTCAAGGTTGTTAGAGTGGTATATGCAAAGCATTTTAGTGCAAATGCAGCGTGCTAGGATCGAAGTATACAGTACACAAACTAATAGTTGGAGCTCTAAGGGCTCAGATGATCTTCCATGGTTGTGTTACCAGAAAAGATGCAGCATCATTGTTCGTGGTTCGCCTTATTGGTATGCAGTTGAATTGCAACAGCAGGGATCGATTTTCCGGGAACTTGTTGCGTGGTTCGACATGGATTCTGAGCGTTTCTTTTTTCATACATTACCCTACTATTCTAACTTCTCATCATTCAGAATACAGTTGGGAGTTTTGGAAGGAAATCCCGCTGTTGCTGTGTATTCAACTGGTTCGGACCCTGATAGAAAGGTTGAAATTTGGATGCTGGATAAATATGGTAGTAGCGGAAGAGACAACAACGAGATGACCTGGGTGAGAAAGTTTAGTATTAATCCAATTGTGGGCGTAGAAAAGGTTGTAGGGTGTGGGAAAAACTGTGAGATTCTAGCAGAGGATCAAGATGGGGTGCTCTATGTATACAATCCTTCTCCCACAGAGATTAAAGATCTTCCGCATTATCGATCTTGGGGTTTCACTGATGTCTATGACCATGTAGAGAGCCTTGTAGCAGTTTCTCCATCTACTGAAGCTTGAACTTTTACAGGTATGTTAGGGTAGCCTACTGTTTTTGGGTTGTTGCTGATACCATTGTTAAAGAAATGCTACCTAGAAAGAGTAACTGTAAAAAGCATTTCAAATACACGAAGCACCGATGTGTCATTCATGTGCAGCAGAATGTCAAGAAATGACAAATAGTTACCAAGTTACATCCAAGAACATAGACGCCCAACGGTTAAAGTCACATCCAAGAACATAGACGCCCAACGGTTAATATCGGAACAATAGCTTCACATATGGATCTGTTCCCCGAGGGTTCTTTTTACAGATGGGTATGACAACCTTGAGGAAGGAGTAGGTGACATCAAGGCTGCTTGGGCACCATTCGGGGTAGTAGACATCGAATGTTCAGCTCAAAAATTATAGACGATGAATGTTGGCCTTATCTGAACCTCAACAATAATCAAACCAAGACTTGGGTTAATGCGATGTTGTGACTTGATCTTGGAATTACATGACTTATTGTGCTAGTAACAGTACATGACTTATTATGCTAGTAACAGTACATGACTTATTATGCTAGTAACAGTACGTGACTTATTATGCTAGTAACAGTACATGACTTATTATGCTAGTAATAGTACATGCAGTGGTAGTCTCAGCTTGATTATTGGTTCAAGCTTTACTCGGACTCCGATGTCTCTACTTATAATTTTTTTAATTTTACCACCCTTAAATAATGATATATGATTATGGTGTTCACAATTATTTTGTTACCTATGTACTAAGGTCTCACCGTAACATGATTTGTTTTTGTGCAATGATACTACTGTGTTTGGAGATTTTCTAACATAGAGTTAACGAACTTATTGGAGTGAAATTTCCGAGTGCGCATTGCAGTGGTGTGATCAGAATTTCGAATCTATGGAATATTTTGGTGAGACATTTTTTTTTAAAAAACAAGTGATGTATTAGATTAGTTAAACAGAGCCCCTTAGAGAAACAAACAGAAGACGGTGAGTATCCTGAATAGGTAAAAACTAATCAAAGCAACCACTACTTCAGCAGAGGGAACAAAAAATTATAACACAGAATCGGCTAAGACAAAACTGAAACAAACAACAAAAATGGAATACATAAAAGAGCCAGACATAGATGAAGCTGAAAAGAGCAAAGCACAAAATAGACCACATGGTGAGGACATGCAGTCGGTGACAAAAGGTGAGGGACCAAGACCTTTCAACACGTAGAGGATAAAGATCATAGTTAAGATGGGGTGGCGGGTTGTATGGGTCAGCCTCCTCAAACTCTCTTCATAGGTTGATAGATCAACTACCAAATTTGGGGCCTGTTCATCCTTTTGAGAGTTCGGTCCTCCTCCATCAGGTGAGCATCTTGCAAGATGACGGTTCCTTCCGATGGTAAATGTTGAGGGCTCCTTCAACTTTGGTCCCGCGGAGAAACCATTAGAGCTTAGGGGCTCTTGAGTTGCAAAGGGCTTTTACCAGAGCCCATGTTTTAGGAACTAGAAGTAGAGTTACTACCAGGGCCCACAATCCCAATCCGACCTGCTTCAGACGCCTCCTCCACGTCCTGGGCTTATCTCAGTTAGGTTCACCTGACGGCGCCCCTTTCATCAGCCCACATGCATGCATCCAAGCTTCACTGTTGTCCTTGTCAGCGGATTGAGAGCCAAATTTGAAGATGAGGACCCAAAGCCGTGGCCCATAAGGGAAGACACCCCCCTTTCGCGTCCCTCTGGTCAAAGTACTCCTTGGTCGGGTGAGTGAACAAGCCACAACAGAAGAAAAATCGATGGGATCCTCTCATACGTAACCCGAAGGATTGAGTCCTTCACTTTGAAAGAGACTGTAACGCAACACGGGTTTGGTTTGAGAATGTAAGAAAGAACCTTGATCCTTATGAATTCTCCACCAATTCGCTTTTCTTCCTCACCGTACTCTAGAAAGCATTTGAATCGACTAGAACGGGACATCATGAACCCCGACCCAGATTGGAACCGTGGTAAAATCATGATCACAAGGCGCCTTTTGCTTATCGATTCGCTCGAACTCTAAAAGTAGGAGGGCCTTCTCAGTAGTTCGAATCTTGAATTGCCATCAAATTGTCATGCTCTGGCTAGGGTGTGCTCCAATGTGAGAAGATCTAGCCTTTTAGAGGGGAAAAATTTACATAGCAGGCATCGGGTAAATGGGAGTGTTTGAGCACTGTCATCCAGACCCTGTATGTCAGTGGCAAACCCCTCATCCTTCGTAAGTGAGAGTTCGACGCACTAGGAGGAGAGATCTTCCATAGAGGAGTGAAAATTCGTTTTTTCCATGCTCAAGACAAGTAGGATTGAATGGGGAGAGGCACCAAATGAAAGCATACATGTAGGCAAAACCAGTAGGTGAAAGAGGAGAATATCAAGAGACAAATTGAGTTTCTTGTGGTTAACGACACAGGCAGATGAGCAAGTTTAAACATGAAATCAAATGAGTGGGTTAATATTAAACATTCATCTTCTATCTTGTTACACACACCAGTCTGGATATGTTTTATGCCAATAATGCTCTTTCAACAAATGTGTAATCAGTGTTAAGTATTTAAAGTAAGAAGACTAAAGAAGTTGTCTAATATTGTTTCATTTCAGCTAGCTTCTTGAAGGCCACCAATTCCAATCAGTTGAAAAACTTCGAATTATTATGCATATTTGTAATGTATCAAGCTTGTAAGTTAGCTCCCCGGTCTAGCTTACTGCCAAAATTATCTCGTTTCATTCCCTATAACTTATTCTTGTCAAAAGCTAAAAAAATGGATAATCTAGGTTCAACAAGTCATGTGAAATAACAATTCAATATTTACCTCACTCACAATTAAATGTTCAATATGAAGAACAACATATACTAATCCTCATTTAACACATTATCAGCTCAACAGAAAAATGGATACTCGACATATATGCATAGTATCCATATCGACATCTCTTTGATAACCGAAAGAAGTAATCTTCACAATAGAATCATACTGATAGCTGCTTATTTAGATCGAGCAAGGAAAAAATGTACAGCCGAAATAGTGAGAAGAAAACACGTGCATAGGAAAAACAGATCCAAGGCGGGGCGCGTTCGATGAGAGCGTTTCACTTTTTTTTACATTAATATGACACATGTAACCGTCTGATTGGATATCAATTTAACAAGACGTCATAAATGTACACTTATCCAGATGTAATATGCTAACGACAATACACGTTGAGGAGCAGAACGAATTTTCTTGGTTTCAGGTTCAATGCCAAAGAAACTAAGCAATCCTTCATCCGTCTGACCCTTAGCAAAAGTATTTATGTCATGAGAGAAAGCCTTGACACCCTCAGTTGGAATTTCTAGAACAACAACAAGAACCTCTGGATTGATTTTGATCTCAACATTTTTAACCTTTGATTTTGCCAGATAATCATCCTCAAAGCATAGATTTCTATAAAATTCCTTAACAATACCCCAGTAAATGTGTGTACCCAGTTCAAACACAGAAGACCAACCTCGTGCTGACAAGCAACTAGCTACAGCGGACAATCGATTTTTGCGTAGCCAAGCACAGTTTACTCTCTTCCCAACAACTATATGTGCATTCTTGTTCTTTGATTTGAAATTAGGATAACAGGGAAATGTGTTACCAGACCAATCCGGATCGGATGAAGTAGAATCAGAGGAGGCAGCCAGTGGGTGTCCGTCGAAAGCTGTGGTGGAAGAAGAGACTACTGGAGAGAGGCAGCGGCGTCGTTTCAAGGTGGATGCATGCTGAGTTGAGGCAGCAGATCTCTTACGTCATTGCAGAACAGAGAGGGGAACCTCATCATTATTGTCGAGTGCAGCAGGGTGTGACTGTGTAATAGGGGGCTGTGTAGGTTGAGGACGATGGGGCCAAAGAGATTGTCGTCGGCGAAGAGAAGCAGCTGATGAGGGACGGGAACATTTTTTAGGGTTTGGATGAGGATTTGGCTGTGGTGGAGATGTAGCTGGGGTTACCAAAGGGGAAATGGGTGGTGAGGGATCAGAGGTAGGGGACAAATCAGCAAAGGAAACCTCACAGGGGGGAAAGTTGTCTGCACATTTCTTAGAAGGTGAAGCAGGAGTTGGTGGTGGAACAGGTAGGTGTAATGGCGGAAGGATAATGACGAGTGGAAGAAGGCGTTCTGGTTGGGGCAAAATGAGTCTGGATTCAATCAAAATGCATGGTGTCTCCGAAGGAACAAGAAAGCAAGGAGAAGTGAGAGCAAGAAGTTGTTGGTAAGCAAAGGCTAGGTCATAGGGTACTATATCCATGGTGAAGGCAAGTGCAGAGCGAAACAAACAAGGGAGGTGGGAGGAAGGCGAAGGAAGAATGGGCAAGAAAAAGCTGGAGTTTGGATTGACACACATAGAGGAAGACATAGAGGAAGAAAAATAGTGACTGACAAAACGTAAAGGAGTGGAAAAGAAAGTGGATGACGGTTGAAGAGGACGTATTTGTTTGTTTTTTTTGTATGTTTTTTTTTAATTTAGCAGGAAGGGTTAGATGCGAGTAAAATAGAGTAGTGGACAACATATAAGTAATTATACAGAGAATCAGGTGAATGTGGCAAACAAAATAGAAAATGATCCAATTATAAGATTGATCCAGATCAGCCACTACATGTATCATAACATCCATGGGAAAACTCACTCTGAAATGAAATAACTGTAAAAAAAACACTCCACACATTCCTAAGTACCAAGTTTAAGAAACACCAACGAGAATAACATGGAAAATAAAAGAAGTGGACCTTAATCAACATTAACCATGCCCAGTGCTAGACTGAGGCGAGTGAATATCTCCCGAGAGAGAGGTTTGGTGAAAATATCCGCCAATTGCTGATCGGTGGAACAGTGTAATAACTCAACAATGCCTTTATCTACTTGATCATGAAGAAAGTGATGACGCATCTCAATATGTTTTGTCTGTGAGTGCTGCACCGGATTTTTGGATAGTGCAATAGTTAATAGATTATCACACTAGATGGGAACAAGAGATTGACACATGTCATAGTCCGCTAATTGAAATTGCAACCAAATGATTTGAGCACAACATGCAACAACTGCAATATATTAAGCTACATTGGTGGAAAGTGCCACTGAGGATAGTTTCTTTAAGAATCAGGACACTAGACTTGTACCAAGGAGTTGAGCACATCTAGATGTTCTCTTGCGATCAGTGAGGGAGCCACCAAAGTCAGCATTCGTGAACGTTCGCAGAGTGAAAGATGATCCTAAATGATAGACCAAACCAAGGTTAGTAGTACCTTTTAGATAAAAAAAGATTTGTTTCACTGCTTGAAGGTGAGGAATGCATGGGTCAGTCTGGAAATGAGCTTAGTAACAAACACTATACAACAAGTCTGGTCGGCTGGCCGTGAGGGACATCAGGGATCCAATCATAGCACGGTATGCAGTAGGGTAAGTAACTTCGGCATGAGATACAAGACCAAGTTTGATGACACTAGACATAGGTGTGGTCATTGGTTTGGTAGAGTCAAAACCAAACTTGGTAATCTATTCAGTAGCATATTTCCCTTACCAAATATAGGTGCGAGTCTTGGTCTGACGAATCTACAGTCCTAGGAAAAACGGAAGTTCTCCCTTACTGCTTATTGAAAATGTGTTAGTCATAACAATTTCAAAACACCTAGATAATTCTGGCAAGAGGATCCAAACACAATGTCATCAACGTAAATTTGCACCAATAAAATATCTGAGTCATGATATTTAAGAAACAGTGTACTGTCAACTTGACCACGTGTAAATCCTTGCTAGAGTAAATATGTAGTGAGATGAGCATACCAGACCCTAGGAGATTGTTTCAATCCATAAATAGACTTCTTTAGAAGATAAACATCATCAGGTTTAGATAATCAATAAACCCAGGTGGTTGAGAAATGTAAACTTCCTTATCGATGTAGCCATTTAGGAATTCTTCACATCCATTTGATATAGAAAAAATGCTCTATGGGCAGCGAAAGCCACTGCATTCTTATAGCTTTCAGCCGTGCAACGGGAGCATACGTTTCATCATAATCAATACCTTCCTTCTGATTATATCATTGAACTACCAACTAAGCTTTGTTGCGTGCAACATGTCCATCAGCATCAAGTTTGTTCCGATACACCCATCTTGTGCCAATAACTTCCTTGTTACTCGGTCAAGAAAATAGTGTCCATACTTCATTTCTTGCAAACTCATTCAACTATTCTTACATAGCTTGAATCCAGTTAGGATCCATTAGGGCTTTCTTTATATTTCAAGGCTGAACTGTAGAAAGAAAGCCTTCATGAGCACAAAAATTTCAAAGTGAATTTTGAGTGACTCTTCCTGAGTTCAGGCCTGGGAGAAAATTATCGAGTGTAACTCCAGGGGCACACACGTGGTGCAATAACTGGTGAGGGGAGATCTTCTTCTGATGGTGAACTTAGATTATCATCTGATCCTTCCGATTTAGTTGAAGTTTCAGTTTGCATGGGGATAGCATCAACACCCGAATGAGTTTGTGACGATGAAGATGGAGTAGTAGTGGATTCAACTTGTGATGTATTAAGGGAGATCTAAGGTGAAGGAAGTATGGGGTCTGAGTCTGAATCATCAGAGTCCAAAGAATCATCAATACTCAACTTAGAACCGATGTATTGTGGGTTACCAAACCCAAAATTAGTCTCATTGAAACGCACGTAAATGGATTCTTCCACAACATGGGTGCGTATTCAGCACACGATATGCTTTGCTAGTCATAGCATAACCCAAAAATACTCCTTCAACTCCTAGTGTATCAAACTTGCCTGTGACATGTTTACCATTATGAAGAATGAATCATCGGCACCCAAATACCTTGAAGTGACTAATAGAGGGAGGCCTGCCATTCACCAACTGATACGGAGTTTGATTCAGTATTGGTCTGATGAATGCTCGATTCAGAATGTAGCACGTTGTATTGATCGCTTCTCTCCAAAAACTTGGTGCCAAGCCACTAGCATTCAACATAGTACGTTCCATTTCAGCTAAGGTTCGATTCTTTCTTTTGACAACACCATTCTGTTGGGTGTACGTGGAGCAGAAAAGGTGTGAGTAATGCCCTGATCAGCACACAAATGTAGAAATGTGATTAACAAATTTTGTGCCATTGTCAGACCGGATAATGCGCAGTGGTAGTCCTAGTTGACGCTGAATCTGAACACAAAAGCCTTTAAAAAGATCAAATGTCTCGGATTTACTATAAAGCAGATAAATCCAAGTAAATCGAGAATAGTCATATACAAAGACAAAAATGTATTCCTTCATGGCACGGGTCATGGTATGATAGGACCAACCAAACCCATATGAACCAATTCCAAGACTGTCAAAGTGGATACGATTGCTTTTGGAGTATGTGCTGAGCGGGTTTGCGTATTCAAGAGACAAGCACTGTAAGGAATTTCTTCATGTAGCACGGACAATGGTAAACCTACCATAAGATGTTGTGACCGAAGCTTATTGATCAATCTGGTATGTGCATGACCCAATCGGTGGTGCCACAGGTTTGTACTGACAGTGGACACTGTTTGACACGTTGCATTTAAGTCTAGTGAGTTTACATCCACTAGATATAGATTTCCCCTTCTATATCCTTTTAGTAATGGAACTTCAGTAGCTACATCCGAAACTATAAAGCCATGTGAATCAAAAGTGATGGAGGATGGTCCTTTATCACAAACTTGTGAGACACTCATTAGATTGTGCTCAAGACCATCGACTAAACAGATAACTTCTACTTCCGTTTTGTCACCTACAATACCCACAACAATTATGCGACATTTCCCATTGTTTCCAAAGGTAACAAATGCTCCATGTAGTCCCTCCAATTCATGGAATAATGTATGATATCTAGTCATATGGCGAGAACAACCACTGTCCATAAGCCATATATTAGATCCATTTGTATATTCCTGAAACACAAGGAGAAACAAAATAAAAAAGGATGTTAAAAACACTTAGGGACCCATTGTTGTTTGGGTCAACGTGAATACATGCTAGTATATCTAACAATATTAGTTCGAGCAATTCTGGTATTCTGCTATAACTTATGACATGAACTAGTATGATGACCACGAATATGACAGTAACTGCATTCTAACTGTCTATGAGTTTTGGTGTGTGTAGGGGAAGTTATTGTATTTATTGGAGTGTATCTAGCCTGTGTGTATTGTTTCATAGGCTTAATATTAGACACTAATAGTTCGACTCCACGAAACCTACTCCATTACGATTCAGATTTGGTTTTCGAGCAATTTCATTAAGCTTGATTTTCCCTGCATACCAAGATGGATTTTCCAAGGTCATGATATTCATTCTTCTGTTTAAGGTGTCGCGTTGTCTTTGTAGATCAGCATTATCCTGACGAATCCACTCATTATCTGCCTTGAGTAACTATATTTCCTTTTCTGCCAATTCTGGAATTGAGCTCAATTTATTCTTAAAAGATGAAGTAAAAGTGGATTGAAGAACCTTAGAAGAGTTAGCTACTAATTTTGCTGCAAGTTCCTTATTTTTCTCTTTTAATTCGAATGTTTCCAGCTTGAATTTTTTTAGCAGATCATCGACTTCAACAACCTTATCACACTTATTTTTCAGTACGTTAATTTCTAAAAGGACTATTTTTAAGGCATCAAAGATTTGATCTTTAGTTGATTCCTCATAAAATTTATCAAGGTTTCGAATACTTACCTACTCTCCCATAAGAGAGTGATGCTCTTTGTCTTCAACCATTAGAAACATGGAATCATCATATGCGGACTCGTCAGCGTGAGTCCAATGAATTACTGTCATACAGTAATGCGCCTCTACTTTCTCAATCTGTTCTGGATCATCTTCTTCTCCCCATACTGTTGTAGCCATACGAGAGTCTTGATTTCTGTATTGGGGTAGCTTAGATGACAAAGGACAATCCTTTATTATATGTCCAAGTTTATGATATTGAAAACACTCAATTTTGCTAGTTTCGGTTTCCCGGCTGCTGCTACCACCCTAACATCCTCCTTTCATTTTGTATAGGATCCTCTTCAATCCTTGTGCTAGTAGGTTTATCTCCGTGTCAAAATCGGCATCCAATTCCCAATCAAGAGGCTCAGCTACCTTCTCTGCTTTCAGTGTGAGATCTTTTCTTTCAATAGAAATCCCTTCGAGAGTCTGTTCTTTCATTTTTCTTTCATGTACGATCAAATCAGAACATAGTTCTTCGAAGGATATAGAAGAAACCTTGTCCATCCTCTCCAGCATTGACACATAATTTAACCAATCCTTGGTGAGAGATTCTAAGAATTATTCATTCGTTTGTTCATTTGTGAGGGAAGCTCCTACAGTCTTAATCTTCATTAGAATTTGATTGAATCTCTCAATAGCTGACGCAAGACTTTCCCCATCCGACATCTTGAAGTAGTTGAACTCCCTTTTGACTTGTTTTTCTTTAGCCTTCCGAATGGATTCTATTCCTTGATACGCAATTTTGAGAAAATCCCAAACTTCTTTTATAGTT
This sequence comes from Limonium bicolor, assembly GCA_023374045.1. NCBI lineage: Eukaryota > Viridiplantae > Streptophyta > Magnoliopsida > Caryophyllales > Plumbaginaceae > Limonium > Limonium bicolor. The sequence continues at coordinate 87,807,566 of CM041777.1, read as the reverse complement.
TGGATTCCCAAGACTCTTCCTTGTTCTTCATCAGACAGAGATGATACCAGGATCCGCAAGGCTTGCTTATTTTTTCTGAGCAATTTCTCATCCTCCTCAGTCCACTGTTCCTCAGACTTATCTTGAGAGTGTCCTTCAACTGTAACAATTGGCTTAAAGTCTCCCTTGGTGACGACTTTCCATACTTTGTAATCCCACGAACATCAGTTGAGCTTCCATTTGCTCACACTATTTTGGGTAGTTCAATTTTATTACTTGGGCGCTTTAACATTGTATGAACTCTTCTTCACGATCTACCTTTATGCATTGGTCTCGTTAGAAGGTAAACCTGCTCTGATACCACTTGTAAGTTCATGATATATCTACCCAGAAAGCTCAGTACAAGCCTGAACAATGAGAAAGTGTATAGGACGAAAGAGACAATGATATCGAAGAAAACTCAGCTACTAATCTCTTATTAATAGCGTGAAAAAATCCTCACCTGATCTGTTCAACACTATGAACAATCACACTCAAGTCTAACACCTTAGACTAATCATGATCTCCTAAACATGATGATACGCTCACTTCTTTTAGGACTTGGGTTGAATGCGCCGTGCTCAAATGTTCTTCAACACAAGTGATACCCGTATAACAAACCTATACAAGTTTATATACTAGATCCGAAAGACAATCTTAACAACCTAAATGAATTTCCTAGAATAGTTATTTACCGGAGTATAAACAAATTGTAAATAACTAATTCGCTAACAGCAGATCTTAACAACCTAATACTTATCTAATATTTACTCTATAAAGCCGAAACATTGGAGTCTGTTTGTTGATTCTGCGAAATCCATGGTGATACACTCACTGAGTGTAAGGCTGACGAATCGCTGGTTTGCCACACATCGAAAACCATAAGTGTATAGAATATATACCTTAACAGTTTCCCCCTTTTTTGATGTATGCAAACTTGGCATGGTGATACAAAGATCACTTTCCCCCTGAAGCTTAGAATTCCCCCTGAAATGTAGCCATCTATACTTTTGTATATGAATAGTTGACATTAGTCCAAATCTGAGTATTCACCATATTTTCCCCTTTTGCGCAATAAAAAAGGGTACAAAACTAAATACTCTCGAAGTGTAAAATGGTATGCAGATAACACGTAGTGGAATTTTATACAATCTTAAGTGCAGGAAAACTTTCCATAAGTCTCCAGATGTCAACCAAACACATAATATCCCAAAAGGTAAAACACATAGCAACAGTAGAGCAATTAAAGGGAGAATAGGAACAAAGGAAATTGTTTAAGTGTGGCAACAGAAAAAGACAACAAGAAAGGAGTTTCAAGAATAGGCTTAAAATGTCTAACGTCGCACCCCCCGATGATGCTCCAGATGAGCCAAACGCTTCTCAACAGCTTGCACAATCTTCAGAATTTCTTGGAGCTATCTGAGAACAAAAGCAAGGTTCTCTATCGCCCCTGCAATAGCCTTGGGAGGTTGCTTCACCACCCACTAGTTACCGATCAGTCCAAGTCCCATCTTAGCTTGAGTAGTTTAGAGAGCTTGTAACACCCCTACTAATTCGGCTCCTAAATATCCTGTAAATGTTGCACATAATAAACATATCGCAGCGGTAAATAACAGACTGTCGCTCCTATGGTGTCACTGTTATCACTCACCCATACGGGTGATAACGAATTACCTGATAATCAACATGCGAAACGTATTCCCGCAGTGACCACAAGAGATAGATAGTAGAACTTAAACAATTTTAAACAAACCAACAATAACCAATTATTACAGACCGTACTCGTGAGCATCTAAACAAATCCTCCTCGGTTTACATAACCCGAGTCCAAAACGTCATCAGTATCAACCGTACCAAGTCTTAAACAACAGAAATATCACAACCGTCGCGCCTCGCGTCGACCACCAGCTAATCTCCTGAAATAAAAATGGTTTGTGGTATGGAATCAGCCCCTGCTGAGTATGTTATCACATGCCCCGTCATGCCCCCAAAGACCCCTCAATTATTTGGTCGAGAGCATGAGATTCGTTACATGCATTACCGTTTTAATATTTAAAGCTGTAAAACAATTAACAGTAATATCCATACAATAAACACAACCATCAACACAAATAATATAACCACAAGTATAACCAATGAACAACAAAGCGAAACAACGAGAATAATAAACAAGTATCAATTCTCGTCCATGGTATAGGAACCAATATTGTTCGCCACTGTACAAGTCTCAGTCGTATTAATTGTTCAGTTATACCTAGTGACAATGTCTCGTTAAAACGACATGTCTCTAGTTACCCATATATTATGGCGGGTCACCCACGGCAGTAGCCACTCCAACGGTAGAGTCTCCGACCAACGAGCCATTCTAGCTCACGAGAAATTTTCTTGATACTTGCGGACCCGTACGCGGACATCCTGGTATCGTTTTTGTGATCACAACGCGCACCAAGAGCCACATCCTCCTGGCTTTACTATCTTTCCATTAATTAATTATACCATCGCATCGCATTACCAAATTTTCTAACACAGCAGACTAAGGTCATTAGTCCAATCCGGAGTCTGTAAACTCGGGATCCAGTGATAGATACGAGAGCGGCGTTTAGAAAGGCCAATGCTCCGTATAAAAGTCTCGGATAATATGTATATCTTATTATCCTAGTGCTACAACGTTTTTGACGTTCCTTATATTTCATACAAGATAGCACCATAGCTGCTAGTTCGTTTTATATATATAGGTCCATATATACGAACCAATACTGTTAACTCAACAACAGTAAATAATAAGCAGCTATAAATATACAATTCATGCATATTAATTAACACATTCAGACAAACAATCTTATCATAGATCACACAGAAGTCTGAACTGAGGAAGCCCTCAGAGACAATCAGAGACACATAACAACATACCGTTCACCCTGATGTATTACGGTGGAGTATGAATCAGCAAGTTCCTATGCTCCGTGTGTCGTCTCTAGCAGTCTAAACAATACATAATGCTATTGATTAGCATCCCGTATAACAACACAATTTTACGGTACCCCGTACCGTCACTAATACCTCCCGGTTAACCCCCCGTTATTAACTGTCAACGTTTGTCGGGTTTTCGGCTTAACTCGAGATCGGAAAAGTGTTATATTACATGCGTAGTCTTTGTCTCGTATATTAATATACTTATTGTTGAACTTTGTTATCGCATGTAACTTAGTGTTGGTTTGTACATCGTATAGTTTGTTTCCTTATTGCATGTATGACTCTTTGACATGCACTATACCTCTCACCTTAATATTTATTTTTCTAAGGTTTATCTCTTTTTTTTGTTCAACGTGGTATAATTCATATGTACAAGTACCTTGAGTTATTTAAATCCTTATTATCCCATGTATACTCTTAACATTAGAATTTCCATATCTAATGTTTATAATTCTTTTCTCCTCTTCTATTATCATTTTAATTATGATAATCTATAGTTATCACATTTTCTACATCATTACATATATTTATTTATATATATGTATTATGGAACTATTTATTATATGGTAAGTCTTATAATCTATATTCATTCTTTTTAATGAATACCTCTTATATTATAAATGTTATAACTCTTATAACATTAAAAACCATATTATAAATTCCATTTAAAAATGTTAATATTTCCGAACAGCACCTATGTTCTTAAACATTTACAAAATCCACCACATAATTAATATAATGTTACATTATAGTTATATAACATATGTTATGAAATTTATGTCATTAAAACAATTATAACATATAGTTGTAAATTGTTTTAAAATACCAAACAGCCCTTATATTTTCGGTTTTCAAAATAAACCACTAAACTTCTATAAATCACAAATCAACCTCAATTATATTTCATTGTTACACTTATAACATATACCTTATATTATAATCCTTAAACCTTAATATAATTATAACTTATAGTTTTTAAAAGCTATAATTTTCAAACAGCCCCTAGGACTGTTTTAATTAGATTTCCACCACCAAACTTTATATTTTACCAAATCTTCCCAATTTATAATACATAGTTTTTTTAACTGGGTTGCTATTCGCAGTACAAAATTACTAATCACCGCAGTACAAAATTTTTTTAATTCATATTGACGTTGTACACATGTAATAATGTCGTGTTGTAACTCTTGTTTTTTTTAAAATAATTTCTTGAGCGTAAACAGTAAAAAACACTCTGATTGTTACAAAACATTATAAACCCGTATAAAAGACGTTAAACCCCTTTTTAAGCGCATTTAAACGTTATAATAGTGACTCCACACAAGTTAATGACATTTTATGTTGTGTTTGACTAAATTACAAACATTGTTACACTTTCAGAACGTTGTATTGAAATCGCAGTTGAAAACGTCAATTTCGGGTAAAAAACGCTCGTACTATATATAGCGTAACCTCCCTTATTTTCTTCATTTCTCTCTTACTCACTCTCTCTCCTCTCTCTCTCTTCCATCTGATCCTCCCTTCTACCTGCCGGAGCCGCCGCCGGAGCCGCCACCCGCCACCGCCAACCACCGCCGGAAAAATTTTCCGGTGAGTTTTTCGATTTTTTTTTTCAACTTATAGATTTGGGTGTCCTGAGTATGAATTTGGTGTTAGTTTTTTGAAATTCAATATCATTTGAGCTAGATCTAGCATGAAAATTTCGAAAATTAAAAAAAAAAGAGAGAAGAGGACTGGTGCTGCTCGATTTCCGGTAGGGCGAGCACTACCACTGCTCTACCCGGAGCCGCGCGAGGAGGAGGAGTGATCGAGTCTGGCTGGGGCGAGGAGGAGGAGTGCTCGAGTCTGGCTGGGGCGAGGGCCGGAGCTTCTCTCTTCCGGTGGATGCGAGGACCTCGGCTGCTCGGAGGATGTTCGCGGGCGTCCGACAACCATGGCGAGGAGGCCTGCTGCTCGAGTCTGGCTGGGGCGAGGAGCCGCGGTGCTCGACGCTGGAGCACTAGAGGAGCGCCGCTGCTCGTATCGGAGTAGGGCGAGTAGCACAGCTGCTCGACCCGGTTTTGTTTTTTGTTTTTTAAATTTTGAATGATTTTTTAAATGTTTTAATTTGTTTATTTTTTAATTATAATATTGTGAATGATTTTTAAATGTTTTAATTTGTTTTTTTTAGAATTTTAACTAATATTGTGAATGATTTTTAAATGTTTTAATTTGTTATTTTTTTGAATTCTAACTAATATTGTGAATGATTTATAAATATTTGAATTTTTTTTTGAATTGTAATATTGTGAATGATATGATTATAAATGTTTGAATTTTTATGTTATGAATGAGGGATATAACTGTGTGATATTCGTATGCAGTGATGGATCGTCTGAAAAAAGCAGTGAGACATGTCACGAAGAGGAAGAATAAAGACCGGGGTGCGGAGCAGGCTATGACGGCCTCGTACCGTCGTCGTGCACATGTTCCTGGTGAAGGGCCCGAGTAATCCTGCCCCCCGCATGGAAGCACACGCCATTCATCTTTCCATCCGGGTCAATCTTCCAACGACCCGGCTTTTCAAGTACCAGCACCACCAATGGTAGCGGAGGATGACTCGGCGGTGTTCAATATACCGAGGAGACGCATGCCAGAGTTGTCATCATCTAGTAGTGCTTTTTCGGACAGATCACTGCACAACTCTAGCTTCAATATCTCAGGGGAATCAAGCCACCGGACTGCTCCGTCAGGCGGTGGTAGTTCATCACGTCAACCACGCCCATCACCTGCCCGTGCTGTTGAGGACCATGTGATGACTGAGCGTTCGCCACATGCTGATGACGATGGTCGTGGTGCTGATGATGAGGACTCACCCGACGTGGATGAGGAGCAGGATAAGGAAGATGATGAAGTCATGGATAAGGAGGATGACACTGACGAGGAAGCAGCGCTAGCGATGGTTCCAGTCATTCCTACCTCTTGGAAGTTGACAGAGGTGCCAGTTCCTGGCGGTCCACTACTCACTAGTGTTATCACTAGCTTCGGGGGTCATGTGGTGCTTGACTTATGGACCTCGGCTAAGGTATGTTCTCTATCTTCTCCTGTATTTGATCATTTAATATCATACTACGTTTTGTAAGTGTTAAATATTGGTCATTATGTAGGATCGTGGGGTTTTGAGTTTCAAATCCCGTAGGGTGATGCTTACCTGCTGGCGAAAAGATCAAATTTCTAAACCAAGAACAAGGAAGATGCTTGAGTATTCTGGTATAGAGCACCTACAGGATATTATGATGCCATACAACAATATGTCCCTGATCAGTGCTTTTGTGGAGAGGTGGCAGCCTGATACAAACTCATTCCATATGCCGTTTGGTGAGATGACGATTACCCTGCATGATGTGTGGATGATACTGCAAATCCCCATCGTCGGTCGTTCATTGACAGCGAATTCATCCACCCCTGAGTTGAAGGAGGTAATGGCTGATTGTCTTAATTTTGGGGCAGATGTCGAGAGTATGACAGAGGCACTGTGGAATACCGGTGCTGTATCAATTTCGAGCTTGTTGCAGCAATGTAGGGATGAAAATGAAGAGGCAATGAAGCAGGCATGTGGTTGGTTGTATCATCTGATTGGTACCACCATATTAGCTGGAAAATCAAATGGTCGTCTGAGTCCACAGCTGTTCAGTTTAGTAGCTCCTGTGAAGAAAGGTACCAAGCTTCGTAAATATGCATGGGGAGCTGGTACTCTTGCATGGTTATATCGCCAGCTAGGGATAGCATCTCGTGCCGACTCCAGTGGGATAGGTGGTTCTATGACGTTACTTGAGGTATGTGTCCTAATGTGCATCTAGTATATGATAACTCACTGAGTATTAATAATTGGTACTGCTTAATCATTCTAGTGTTTTATATGCACAGTGTTGGATTTATGCGTACTTCCCTACATTAAGACCAGCGATTAGCCCGGACTGGCGCGCTAATGATGATAGACCTTGGGCTCTAAGATGGGTGAGATCTACCTCTCAAGTGCAGGATCATCGTTCACTGCAAGGATATCGTGAGCATCTAGATGCTTTGACTGCTCTAAATGTAAGTGTTTGTAGTTGCTAACACATTGAACCATTATTATTTTTGTCTTTCGTTGTTGGTTACATTTTACTATTAATGTTCATTGTAGATTGATTGGTTGCCATACGGTCGAGATAATGTTAATGTTCATGGAGGGCGTACATGGTATAGAGGTAACATACCGGTTTTGGGGTTGAATGAGCCATACATGCCTGGTCGCTGTCTACGCCAGTTTGGTTACATTCAGGATATCCCTGAACCTCCTATTAGACCCAACCCAAGGTCTGAAAAAGAGGAAAAACCCAACCCTACACCTGTGTATACCCCCCATGTATAATTTTTGGGAAAACACTCCTAAATTGCTGGTTCCAGGGTATACGCGCACAAATGCGCGGTTGCATGCTTGTGACCCACTCTACCTAGATTGGTACACCAAGCACACACACCCGAAGATCCTAAACCCTGAGACTTATCAGACCACCCTGGTTCATCGTCCAGATCCCTGTCTAGTAAGTTCTTTTTGTCATAGTACTTCATTAAATATCACTTTTATTTTTTATGTGTACTTACCTGACCAAGTGTGTTACAGCTACTGTCTGAGGCAAGTGAGCTTGCACGCCCGTACTACCAAGAGAACAATGCATGGGACTGGTCATACTATCGTCAGGGGATGCCAGAAGAAGAACAAAGGGATGCAACTGATGGTCTTGTGGATGTGTTCAGCTCTTTATACATATGGGATAGTTACCAGCGCCAGCATGGTGCACCCTAGTGCTTGTCATCTTGGATTTGGATGTAATAAACTTTAGTATCATCTTGGAACTATTTGTTGTCTTTCATTTTGACTTGGTGTGTTAGACGCTAGTACAATTTGTTTGGATGTAGTTTTTTTCTGGTGGACTTGGTGATGGTGGAATTATTGCTGACAATGCTGGTGACCTTGTTGATAATCTGTTGGTTGATTTTGTGGAGGTTCTTAGAACCGTTGGAGATAAGAAAAACAGGGGAGACTATGCCAAAAATTTTCTAGAAATGCATCGTTTCTGCATTCATGGCTCCTTTCAAAGTTAACGATCAGTATTTGACAAATGTGCTTGTTAAGATCAATGCCAATCTGGATGGTCTAAATTCTTTGTTGGTCGTTGAATGTTCTCCAGCAATGATAGTGTCGAAAAGAAATATCTAACATGTACCAAAGATTGTATATGTCACGAGAAATGAAATATATCAAAATGTAGAAATTCCTAAGAAAGAAAAGATGTGTGACCAACTTCAATCTAAACTTCCTGGAATGCCTTTGTTTCTGTTGAGCTTGCTGCCTGTGAGAAAGAATTGTGATATTTATGGGCCTTGGCAGAAGAAGAATTTGGTAGAATTTGGTGTCGTCACACAATGCATGGCTCCTTTCAAAGTTAACGATCAGTATTTGACAAATGTGCTTGTTAAGATCAATGCCAATCTGGGTGGTCTAAATTCTTTGTTGGTCGTTTGTTCTCCAGCAATGATAGTGTCGAAATGAAATATCTAACATGTACCAAAGATTGTACACGTACCAGGTTACCGTTTGCAGTACAAAGTGAATTCAAAGTTACCATAGGTAATTACTTTTGTCAGGAAAGGTACACGTACCAGGTCACTGTACACGTACCAGGTTACCGTTTGCAGTACAAAGTGAATTCAAAGTTACCATGGGTAATTACTTTTGTCAGGAAAGGTACACGTACCAGGTTACCGTTTGCAGTACAAAGTGAATTCAAAGTTACCATAGGTAATTACTTTTGTCAGGAAAGGTACACGTACCAGGTCACTGTACACGTACCAGGTTACCGTTTGCAGTACAAAGTGAATTCAAAGTTACCATGGGTAATTACTTTTGTCAGGAAAGGTACACGTACCAGGTTACCGTTTGCAGTACAAAGTGAATTCAAAGTTACCATAGGTAATTACTTTTGTCAGGAAAGGTACACGTACCAGGTCACTGTACACGTACCAGGTTACCGTTTGCAGTACAAAGTGAATTCAAAGTTACCATGGGTAATTACTTTTGTCAGGAAAGGTACACGTACCAGGTTACCGTTTGCAGTACAAAGTGAATTCAAAGTTACCATAGGTAATTACTTTTGTCAGGAAAGGCACGTACCAGGTTACCGTTTGCAGTACAAAGTGAATTCAAAGTTACCATAGGTAATTACTTTTGTCAGAAAGGTACACGTACCAGGTCACTGTACACGTACCAGGTTACCGTTGCAGTACAAAGTGAATTCAAAGTTACCATGGTAATTACTTTTGTCAGGAAAGGTACACGTACCAGTTACGTTTGTTTGCAGTACAAAGTGAATTCAAAGTTACCATAGGTAATTACTTTTTGTCAGAAAGGTACACGTACCAGGTCACTGTACACGTACCAGGTTACCGTTTGCAGTACAAAGTGAATTCAAAGTTACCATGGTAATTACTTTTGTCAGGAAAGGTACACGTACCAGGTTACCGTTTGCAGTACAAGTGAATTCAAAGTTACCATAGGTAATTACTTTTGTCAGGAAAGGTACACGTACCAGGTTACCGTTTGCAGTACAAAGTGAATTCAAAGTTACCATAGGTAATTACTTTTGTCAGGAAAGGTACACGTACCAGGTCACTGTACACGTACCGTTACCGTTGCAGTACAAAGTGAATTCAAAGTTACCATGGGTAATTACTTTTGTCAGGAAAGGTACACATACCAGGTCACTGTACACGTACCAGGTTACCGTTTTGCAGTACAAAGTGAATTCAAAGTTACCATGGGTAATTACTTTTGTCAGGAAAGGTACACGTACCAGGTCACTGTACACGTACCAGGTTACCGTTTTGTTAACTTGTAACCTTGTGGCTAGTTCATGACCAACCTCTATATAAGGGATGCCTCCTCCATTTCATCTTCACACACTCACTCTCCATATTCTCGAAGCTCTCTATCTCCTTACTCTCTTCCAAAAATTATTTCGTAAAACTGTGCAAGCTCTCTCTCTAAACATGAGTCAATCTTCAGATTCCGATCATGAGTATGTTCCAATATCAAGCCCAGTAAGTATTTAGTTTATTGTCTTTGTTAATCATATTCGCACTAACATTTCATATTTCAATATTCATCTAACATTCTCTTGACCCTTATTGCAGGATAGTGACTCAACCACTGATTCAGATTGGGATGAATTTGATGAAGGCGTTCCGGATCATAATGCACAGATGGATGACTACATGCAAGAGATGTATAATCGAGCTCCGGTGGTGGACACAGGTTACTTATTTGAAACAAACCAGGCCTTTAGGGGTAAAGAAGAAGCGAAAGCTTGGGTAGATAGTGTTGGCCATCCCAACCATATCTACACCATAATTCAAAGTTCTCGGTCAGGCCAAGATTTCCACATAACATGCGAGAGGTATTGGAAACCACGAAGGACGTCACGACCTGGTGTCATCAACCGGCGCAGATCATCTGGTTCAAAGAAATGTGGTTGTCCTTTTAAAATTAAGGGGTATTACACAAGCTACGCGTGTTTCTTGCGAGTGGGTAACGGATGGCATAACCATGATCTCGCAGAGTGGGCAGAGGGTCATTTTGTGGGAAAACGCCTGACTGAGGCGGAGGAGATTATGATCGATCAGAGAACCAGAGTCGGTGTGCCACCCTGTGCAATTTATTCTGAGCTCACAACAATCAACCCAGAAACGTCAGCAACAAGGAAATACATATACAACCGGATACAAAAAACAAAACTAGTAAATAGAGATGGTTGATCTATGGTGCAGACTCTGCTGAGTGAGCTAGACAAAAACAACTACTACTACGATTACACTACAGATCCAAGTAAGTCAACTCAGTATGTCTCAAATAACTTCAATCATTTAGGTTTCATATTAATTTGATAGATAACATGATTATATTTCACATGTATAGTTGATCAAACACGACTTGGGTCCATCTTCTTTGCACACCCTACATCTAGATTACTGCTCCATGCGTTCCCGTATGTCATAGACATTGATGCTACCTATAAAACAAACATAGCAAAAATGCCTTTGGTTCAGTTCATCGGGATGACGAGTATAGGCAAAAACTTCAGCATTGCCTTCGCCTTCCTTGTATCAGAATCAACAGACATGTATGTGTGGGCACTTCAACAATTAAGGGACCTCCTCGGCGGACTACAACCTCTACATTTATCACCGACAGATGTCTGGCCTGATGAATGCCTTAGATGAGGTATTTCCTGAATCTCATCTACTATGTCGGTGGCACATAAGTAGGAACGTTCAGGGGAAAGCCGAGACTTATATGGGTGATAGAGGAAGGGCGGCGGCTGCAGTCCGAATGTGGACTTCGGTTGTCTACTCGAGCACAGAGCAGGACTACAACGAGAGGTACGCACATTTCAAGAATACATACCAAAGCTACCCACGTTTCATTACGTATGTTGCATCAGTCTGGGAGAAATACAAGGAAAAATTTGTGGAGGCTTGGGTCAAGAATGTGTTGCACTTCGGCAACACAACGACAAATAGGTAAAATTGTTAATCTTGTAATGTTTAAGATAATACAGTGATTGTTATAGATCTATAAAACTTACTTAAACATTTGATAGGGTGGAGGCCGCACATTCTTCTCTAAAGGCGAGATTAAGGAGTGCTAGACACACTTTGGATGTAATCTTTCCAAAGATTAACGATCATGTGAATACAAGCATCCGGGAGTTAAAAAAGGATTTTGAGGCAGCCAGGACAAAACACAGAAGAGAGCACATGAGGGTTCCAATCGCTGACCTGATCGGGAAGGTTAGTACCCTTTGCTTAGATGAGCTAGTCAAGGAGCTTGGAAGGACGAATTATGTGCAAATGGACAGCTCAATCTGTGGATGTGACAAGGTAACCTCTCATGGATTACCATGCGCTTGTAAATTAAACTACATGCTGGATAGTGGTATCTATGCTCGAAGAGGGATATACATCGTTTCTGGTATACCCTAAGCTGGGAGAAGCATGAATCGACAATTGATATGGTATCCTACATGGAGGAAGAACAAAATAGATGGCGAGACATAGCTTCTGAGGTAGCACAGTCAGATGATCCTACTCTGATTGCGAGATGTTACAGTCAACTCCAAAACTTCCTTCACCCAGATATGGTGTGCCAATTAGGAGAGCCGTTGGAACAGGTTGGGATTGGCAGACCTACCGGGCCCTCAAGACCAAACCGACGGGAACCTTCGTCTTGGGAGCGTAACCGACCAAGGGCAGGCCAGTCAGAAGGAGCGCCATCAAATAGAAGATCTATAATAGAAGATCATCAAATCCGAGTCGATTCCAGCCCCTTGACAACTTCCCATACTACCAGAATTTCAACCCCAACCTATATCAATATATGACTGGGTATATTGATGTTCGTGGAGATGGGAATTGTGGTTTCAGGGTCATTGCTGACTACCTATATTCAAACGAAGAGAGGTGGAGAGATGTCCGTGTAGCATTGTACAATCACATGAAGAATCAAGCACCGGTGAATGGACTATACAAGGCCATTTTTAACGAAGGACCGTACAACAGCATGTTAAGAGCGCTTCATTGGAATTCAGGAGAGCCAGCACCTCCACAGAAATGGATGCACACGGAAATGGGGTTGGCAATCGCGACAAGGTACACTTCGATAGTAGTTTTCTACTCTACTGTCTATGGGGGTGCGGCAAGTGCCACATACCTTCCACTCGATAATTATACCGATTGTGATAGCCCAAGAGGAGAGATCCACATAGGAATTTGCCCCGAGGGTCATTTCATAAGGTTCGGCATGGTTCATGACTCCCCACTCCCCCCTGTCTATCCGTAGTGGTTCACTTATAGAGATCCAAACACTGTCGGACCTTGGATTCATCAATTACAATCTAGGTTAAATAGTTGGATCAACGTTGTACCTTAGTTTTTCTTTAACTTAGTTGTTGTAACTTAGTCTTTCTTTCTTTAACTTAGTGGTTGTAACTTAGTTGTTGTAACTTAGTTTTTCTATAAATTAGTTTTTCTATAAATTAGTTGCTCTTTAACTTAGTTGTTGTTTTACTCATATTGACTTAAATTTGGTTATTCAAACATCTATTATTTCAAAAAAAGTGTCTCCCCGTAACATTCAAACTTATTCAACTAAGTTTGGTGAAAAAAAAATTTGTACTGCGAATAGTAAAGTATTTGCTATTCGCAGTACAAATTAATTTTAAGTCAAATTAATAATATAAACACATAAAAATGTAATATAAACACATAAAAATGTAATCCAACACTTTTTTTTACAAAAAAAGGTTCTTGTATTGATTCCAACAAAAAAGTAACTAGTAAAATTCGCTACTAATCAACTACAAACTACTTCGGTAAATTTACTTACAGATATCATTTTTGGAAAAAAAAAACACAGCGACACATCATTACATGTGTACAACGTCAATATGAATTAAAAAAATTTTGTACTGCGGTGATTAGTAATTTTGTACTGCGAATAGCAACCCCCTTTTTTTAATTCCATTAAAACCATATATATACATATGTCTTTATAAAACCTTATATAATTCCAAAAATCACCAAACTATACCAAAAGGTTATAATATTATTCCTAACCTTATATTTTCTCTAAATCTCGGTTTTACCACATATGTTACCCATTTGTAACAATGATATGAAATCTTATATTATACTTATATAATTCATATAAACTCCAAATTTAACCAAATAAACTTCTAAAAATTCCTAATAACCTAAGGTTTGTACTAAACTCCATTTAGTACCCCAAGTTTTCGGAAATCACATTTAGCCCCATCTCTTATAAATCTTTTACAATTAAACTTATCTTAATATAAGGTAGTATTTTAATTTCTTAAATTTTCCAAACTTGGTCAAAGTCTCCTATATAGTCAACTTTGACTTCTAATACCAAATGGGACCAAACTTTCGGTAATACCAATTAACCATACTTTTCTATTTTTACAATTTTGACACAAAACTTTATAAAATGTTATAATTTTTATTAAATTCATTTAAAAACCCTAAATTCTCTAAATTAAGCCCACGGCTTCTAATTTCCAGTAATTACGTTTGGCCCCAACTTAATATATAAGCATAAATTAACTAAATAAGCTTATAAACTTAAATTAAAATGGCCTAATGACATGGCCTTATTACAACCTTGAACTTGCAAAATAAATTACACATTAAATGTCTCAAAATATAGTATAACTACGGCCTCATGTTTAATTATTTTTCCACATAATGTCATAATTTGACCATTATGTTAATTAAATCTCTTAAATGACTAGCTTAATTTATCTTAGTCATTTTTTTCCATTTTTAGGTCAATATAACCCATATGTTAACTCCACTCTCGGCACAATTATATATATGCTTAAAATATAAAAATCATAAGTTTAAGGTGTTTATACCTTGATCTTCCTTGTATGAGCTCGGCAGCTTGAGGAAATTCACCACACTATTTAGACATGTTTAATACACCAAAATAAGATATGGTTATACTCCAAGCTTGAGCTTAACCATAAGGAACAATTAATGTAAGATTTAAGGCAAAAATCACCTTAAAAATGCAAGGGAAGTTCAAGATGGTTTCGGCCTGTACCAACACACCAATGGTGTTAAATTCACCATATCAACATAGGAAATAGCTAGACAACAACAAGCTGCTATGGTAATTGATTTTACCTTGGCAAAATGCCTTAAAAGAGGGTATTTCCTTTGGATCTCGGCCACCCTTGCTCCAAATGGCTAACCAACTGAATGAACATGTAAATATGAAGATTATGAGTGTATAAACTCATAAAAATCAAGGAAGAAAACCGATGTGAGTGAGAGGCTTAAGGTATGTTTTACCTTAAAATGCAATTTGAGCAACCTTGGCCCTAGACTTGCTTCAACCGAGTGTGGATGTTGTTCTAACCTTAGAACACTGAGAATGAGCCATTGGAATTGATGAGCCACGAAATCTAAGTGTAGGTAGTGAAGAGATGAAGAAAAAGAGCTAAAAATGACCTTAAAACCTTACCTTAAGAGCTTAGGAGTTAGATCTGCCTTCCATGCTCAAGAACAAGGCTTGAGAGTTCTAGGAAGGGAGGGAGCTCGGCTGGAAGGCTGGATCGGACAAGGAGGAAGGAATGATTGGAAAAGTTGAAATAATTGAAAAAGGTAAGTTTACTTTCAAATTGGTATTAGGTAGCTAATTGTCAATAATGATTGTGAGCTGTCTCCTCTCCTCCTTGCCTGCCGACTCCATGGTCAAATGGGTCATTAATTGACCATTGACCATACTTGGTCAATTGACTCAAACGGGCCCCACTTTAGGGTTTTATTAATATTTTAATATTAAATTTGTAAAAATTCGTAAATTTCTGGAATTAAATTCCTAATATGATATAATGTGATATTATCATATTTAAAGGTAATTATAACCTTTAAGCCCATTAAAAACCAATTTAGAAGGCAATTCACAAAAACGTGCTTTAAGGTGTTTTAGTGCACATTTTGTGTGCAAGGTGTTCTGAGCTTAGTTTCTTTGAGAATAGTTTTGTTGTGTTCCTTACTTCATTATAATACTTAGGAATCCACTTTGGATCCTATTTGAGGTCATACAATCTTTATGGTGTCTTAAAGCACATTTTTGGCTTTACCGATCTTAAGGCGTGTTTTGCCTTGTTGAGATCTTTTAGATTGTTCCCCAATAATATTTAGATGTTTATTAACCATCTTAGATCATTAATAGATCATTTAATTATATTTTAAAGGTTAGGGGTATTTCAGTCTACCCCCCTTAAAAAGGCTTCGTCCCGAAGTCCTTAATCCTCTACAGTTCACCTAAGGAATCAAGTTCCACTAAGTAACCAAACAGTCCATTGCTAGGGAGTAACTCCCACTAGGTTCAGACCTAGTCTATACATACAGCATATATCAAATAACCAAACTCATGGTAAACTCATTCACATCACAGCACTAAACAAGGTGCACATCCTCATCAACCAAAAGTACTCAGCGGTACTATATATATTCAACCAGGTGCACTAAGGCACATACATAAAATGTATCAACATACAATCATCCAAACAACATGTATGACGCAGCATACCAACAAAACACACACAAAAACAAGACCTAATGCACAACATGTGCGCAAGCCAAGTGGTGTCTACCCCCCTTAAAAAGGGTTTGACCACGAACCCGTACAAGTATCACAGCTACTACTCGAAGAGTGCTGGGTACTTCGCTCTCATGGAGTCCTCTAACTCCCATGTAGCCTCCTCCACCTCATGGTTCGACCAGAGAACCTTGACCATGCTAACGGTCTTGTTCCTAGTCTGCCTCGTCTTCGTATCGAGAATGCGGAGTGGTACTTCCTCATATCGTAGAGGGGGTCCAACTCTAAAGTCTCTGGCTGTAAACGTGCGATGGATGGGGCACATACCTCTTCAACTGTGAAACGTGAAAGACGTCGTGCACCCTCCCGAGCTCTGCTGGTAAATCCAGTCTGTAGGCTAACGGGCCCACTCGCTCCCTAATCGCATAAGGTCCAACATACTTCGGGCTCAACTTGCCCTTCTGCCCGAACCGGAATATCCCCTTCATGGGTGACACTCTAAGGAATACCATATCGTCGGTAGTGAACTCAATGTCCCTCCTTCTGGTGTCTGCATATGATTTCTGCCGGTCCTGAGCTGCCCTCATGTTCTTGCGAATCTGTAGGACATCCTCCTTAATCTGCTCTAGGTACTCTGGTCCTAGAAGCGTAGTCTCGCTGGCCTCATCCCAGCATAAAGGAGTCCTACACGGTCTACCATAAAGTGCCTGAAATGGTGGCATCTGTATCGAGGAGTGGTAGCTGTTGTTGTAGGCGAACTCTATCAAGTGTAGACGCTCTAACCAGCCCCTGAAATCTAAGGCACATGCTCTCAGCATGTCCTCCAGTGTCTGGATGGTCCTCTCACTCTGACCGTCGGTCTGTGGATGGAACGCCGTACTAAGCTTCAACTTCGTACCCAAGGCTTCCTGAACCTGTCCCCAGAATCTGGACAAAAATCGAGGGTCCCTATCAGAAACAATAGTCTTTGGCACACCATGGTGCCGGATCACCTCCTTCTGGAACAAGTCCGCTAACTTCGGGACGTTCCAGGTATCCTTCATAGCAACAAACTTTGCCACCTTCGTCAGACGGTCCACAATGACCCAAATCGTGTTCAGTCCTCCCTTAGTCGGTGGGAGACCGACAACGAAATCCATCGAGATGTCCTCGAACTTCCAGCAAGGAATAGGCATAGACTGCACTAAACCTCCGGGTCTCCTATGCTCAAACTTAACCTTCTGACAGGTCAAGCATCTAGCCACGTACTCAGCTACATCCTTCTTCATCCCGCTCCACCAGAAATGAACCTTCAAATCCTTATACATCTTCGAAGAACCAGGGTGGACGGATAAGGACGAGCAATGAGCCTCCTGGAGTATCTTCTCCTTCAGTCAGGAGGACTCCGGAATACATAATCGGCCATTCAGTCAACATGCCATCATTACACAGTTCGAAATCATACTTCTGTCTCTCAAAAAACCCTCTGACATTTCTGTTGATACTCTGCATATACTGATCACTCTCCTGTGCAGCTCGTATCTCATCAATCATACTGCTGTTCGCTATAGTGTAAACAATGAATGAGCTCTGCGGCTCAGGGCGTCGGCAACTACATTGCTTTGCCCTCTTTGTACCTCAGGTCTATGTCGTAGTCCTTCAAGAACTCGACCCATCTTCTCTGTCGCATGTTCAGCTCCTTCTGAGAGAAGAGATGCTGTAGACTCTTGTGATCAGAGTAGATAGTGACTGTCACACCATAATAATGTCGCCAGATCTTCAAAGCGAAGACTACTGCGCCTAACTCAAGGTCGTGTGTGGGGTAATTCACCTCATGCTTCTTCAGCTGTCGGGATGCGTAGCAACTACCTTCCCGTGCTGCATAAGCACAAGCCTAGACCGGTTCCAGAGGCATCACAATATACCTCGAACCCATCGGTGCCCTCAGGGATAGTAAGAACGGGCGCCGATGTCAGGAGATCCTTCAGCGTCTGAAAGGACTGCTCACACTCTGCAGACCATAAGAACTGGGATTCCTTCTTCATTAGATTAGTCATCGGTTTGGCCTCCTTGGAGAAGTCCTTCACGAACCTTCGATAATAACCGGCCAAACCCAGAAAGCTACGGACGTCTGTGACTGTCTTCGGCCTTGGCCAACTCTTCACTGCCTCAATCTTAGCAGGATCTACAGATATGCCGCTAGCTGATATAATGTGTCCTAGAAATGACACGCTGTCCAACCAGAACTCACACTTAGAGAGTTTGGCATACAGCTGGTTCTCTCTCATAATATTCAACACCTGTCTCAAATGTAACTCATGATCTTCCTTGGTCTTTGAATAGATCAGAATATCGTCGATGAAGACTACAACTGAACTATCAAGATGCTCTCTAAAAAGCCGGTTCATCAAATCCATGAATATGGCTGGCGCATTCGTCAATCCGAATGGCATAACGGTGAACTCGTAGTGTCCATACCGTGTCCTGAAAGCTGTCTTCTCAATGTCACCCTCTGCAATCCTAATCTGATGGTAGCCAGATCTGAGATCTATCTTCGAGAACACACTGGCCCCTCTCAGCTGATCAAATAAATCATCTATCCGTGGTAATGGGTACTTGTTCTTGATTGTAACCGCATTAAGCTCGCGGTAGTCGATGCAGAGTCGCATACTGCCGTCCTTTTTCTTGACGAACAGTACTGGAGCACCCCAAGGAGAAACACTAGGTCGAATGAATCCCTTGTCGAGGAGGTCCTCCAGCTGTAGCTTCAGCTCCCTCATCTCAGCCGGTGCCATACGGTAGGGTGCCTTAGCAAGGGCCCGTACCTGGCAACAAGTCGACGGCGAACTCAACCTCGCGCACAGGCGGCATGCCTGGCAGCTCATCAGGAAATAAGTCGGGAAAATCTACCACGACTGGAATGTCTACGTCCGTCACGTCGCTCTGTCTCGTGTCCTGTACATAACAGAGGAAGGCTTGTCGGCCCTTCCTAACATCCTTCATCAGGGACAATGCTGACACGATCTTGACAGTCGGCTCTCTCCTCACACTGCGGTATGACACTGTCCTGCCGCTCGGCCCCTTCAGTAGTAGTCGATGCTCTGCACAATGAAGGCGGCCCCTATGCTTCTGTAGCCAATCCATGCCCACTATAATGTCAAAACCCAAGTTTTGAACTCGATCAGATCGATGGGAAAGGTCTCAGTCATAATGCTGATCTCTAACCCTGTATACTGTCTGGTGCAACCTACTTTCTCCTTCGAAGGAAGGGTGACTGAAAAGTCTGAAAGCTGTTCGGGGGTGGCCCCCAGCTTCTTAGCAAATGCCGAGGAAATAAAAGAATGCGAAGCCCCTGAGTCGAACAATACGGAAGCACTAACACCATCAACAGGAAAGGTACCTGAGATCACCTCTCGTATTAGCATCGAGTCCCAATAAATCACTAATTTACTGTTGTTTGTAATTGTCATACCTGTGATGACATTACCGGACTCCTTGGCTTGCGCCATATCTAAGATGCAGATGGTACCCTCCTTTCCATTTCATAGCCTGAAGTTATGAATTATCGGTATCAACAAACTGAACACATATACTTGAAGGTAAAACTCTTATTTCATTCATCCAACTGTATTATACAAGGTTACACACTTAGCTACTGCTATTACATCAGTACTGTCTGAAAGTCAAATTTAAACGGCCAGGTCGGATGTGAGTATCATTCACTAGAGCTGGTGGTGCGGTATTGAGCTTAATGCTCTTAATACCATGATATACAAGCCTCGACTCTCCACCAAATACCAACACATCCCCAGACTTGAGGATGATCTTGCTTGCTAGATCCATCCTCTTCTGGTCTCCATAGATAACTCAGCATCATCGCCGATGGAGAATGACACAACCGGTATTCCTCTGGTGATGGACTCGGTCGTCTCATCACGGTCCTGGTGCATCCCAAGCTTTCCTCCCTGCTCATAGTAGTTGATGATGCAAACGTCAGGTGTCATGTCGGGTAATGGAAAAGTCTCACAGTCTTGAGCAATATCCATTGCGTTTCTCACCAAGGTTAGGAAACTCTCAGGTATGCTAGGTATAGATACGCCACCTACCATCCTCACCTCTCGATAAACCCTAGCTTGTGGATCCCAATCTTTCCCTAAGCACATCATGTGCAGTTTCATTCTAGAACCACTATTAAATACAGGGGTATAAAATCCTCCTATGCCCTTACCCAAAGCTCTACACTCATTCACTATGGCGATTTGCTCATCTAGGGTTAGGAACTCTCTGAGAAGTATCATGCCCGGTCTGACTACATGACACAACTCACTAGGGTACTCCCGTCTTTCTTCCACGGGTCTAGGTGATCTCTGTCTTGTAAGTGTGGGATAGCAGATGTCGAATCTCCTAAGAGGTAACAGGTTTCCTAGGTAAGTTGTTTATCTAAGCGGTAATTAAACACACATTCATGCTAAGGTAAAGCGTTTAACACTTAGTCATGCTCTCATACAATGGTTAAGGTTTCAAATGCTAACCTTCACCGCGCTGGGTACTAGTGCCAGCGCCTGAAGCTCCCGCTGCATTCAGCATACGGTTGCCCGGCGGGTTCCTCTGGCTGGTTCTGCTGTTGTGGCTGCTGATGCTGCTGCCCCTCTGGGCTTGGGGCGCCGGCCCCCTCTGGCCACCTCGAGCTCCACCTCCTCCAGTAGGTGCGCTCTGAGTCCCCTTCTGCGGGCGGTACGCTCGGCTCTCTGGATTAGCAAAGCACTCGAACGACCTGTGGCCCTTCTTTCCACAATGGTGGCAGTCCACCGCTTGCCCGGTGCAGTCGACACCCGGGTGGTCTTTACCACAGCGCTTGCAGTGAAAGTGGCGCTGGGGTGCAGAACCTATTATCATATCACACTCAGATTAGTACAAGGATGGTAATGGTAGTGTAGTACACAATTCATTCACAAGGTTAGATCGCTTACCCTTAGGGGGTGCAGATCTAAGAGGCTGCACATCGTAGGTAGGCCCGGTCAGCATCGGGACCTTGTCCTTGCCCTTTTGGCTGGCCTGCTCCTTCTTCTTCTCCCTCCAGGAGAACTTTTTCTTCCTGTGATCGTCAAAGTGTCAGGAATAGCAGGTATAAAAGCAGGCAGTAAGTAAGTAATTTAAATGGATTAAATAACTTAAGGTGGTTCTTACTTCCAGCCCTTACTGCCTCCGCTTCCAGCCTCAGTCTCCGCCTCCTTCTCTGGGGCCTTACGCTTCTGCCCCTGGCCGTCTCCCGGCTGTTCACCATCATCTCAGTCCGAGAAGCAGCGTCATAACACTCCTGTAATGCATCAATGAGTTCCCCGAACTTGTAATAATAATCAAACTGAGTTACAAGGTATAAACTGTCAATTAATTTTACCTGGACCGTAGGGTACAAGGTAGCACCCATGGCGGCCTTGATAGCATATCTCAACCCGCCTCTAAATTTCTCACTTTCACAGCATCAGAATAAACAACTCCTGGGACAAAGTCCAAGAGCCCAATAAACAAGGAGTAGTACTGATCTACTGTCATACTACCCTGCCTCAGGGCCTCAAACTCTTCCCTCTTCCTCTGCTTCAAATGAGCAGGATAGTACTTCTCTCTCAACAATTCCAAAACCTGTCCATCCAAAACCCTCATAGCAAGGTAATGTGCCTTCACGGACCTCCACCACGTACTGGCAGCGTCCTTCAGATGAAAGGCTGCTATACTAACCCGGTGCTCAGCAGGCACATGAATGGCATCGAAGGCCTTCTCGTGCTCAACAATGTATCTCTCGAGGACAGTGGGGTCAGCAACTCCATCATAGGTAGGTACTCGCGTGTCAGCAACGCTCTTAGCCAATTCGGCTCTCTAGGTGCGGGTACGGGTGGGACTACGGTGGTGCAGGTGGTGCTCCTATCTGGATGCCTCCCATCTGGGCTAGCTGAGCGAAGACGGCGGCTACCGTCTCAGCCACGCCCACGGCTGGGGCCTCCGGAGGACCTCCTCCAGGCCCGCCGCCTCTTCCACCACCTCCTCTACCTGCTGACCGCCTCCCAGAAGACATCTGAAGAATTCAAATCAAAGTAACACTCGGTATAAATACCGTACTTTCTCAACCATAAGTTCACATAGCCCTAAAGGCATAAAATACATTGTCCCCGACAATCTCCTAACTCAAATCATTTACAACTATCCCTTGGTACTGGTGTGTGAATAACCTAAGCTCACGGTACTTAAACTACTATCTCTTGTAATCAGAGCGGTACTCCGCTCTGATACCACTTTTGTAACACCCCTACTAATTCGGCTCCTAATCCTTAAATGTCGCACATAATAAAATATCGCAGCGGTAAATAACAGACTGTCGCTAATGGTGTCACTGTTATCACTCGCCCATACGGGTGATAACGAATTACCTGATAATCAACTTGCGAAACGTATTCCCGCAGTGACCACAAGAGATAGATAGTAGTACTTAAACAATTTAAAAAAACCAACAAACCAATTATTACAGACCGTACTCGTGAGCATCTAACAAATACACCTCGGTTAACAACCCGAGTCCAAAACCATAGTATCACACCGTACCAAGTCTAACCAACAGAATACACAATAGTCGCGCCCGCGTCGACCCACCAGCTAGTCTCCTGCAATAAAATGGTTTGTGGTATGGAATCAGCCCCTGCTGAGTATGTTATCACATGCCCCGTCATGCCCCCAAAACCCCTCAATTATTTGGTCGAGAGCATGAGATTCGTTACATGCAATACCGTTTTAATATTTAAACTGTAAAACAATTAACAGTAATATCCATACAATAACACAACCATCAACACAATAATATAACCACAAGTATAACCAATGAACAACAAGCGAAACAACGAGAATAATAAACAAGTATAATTCTCGTCCATGGTGTAGAAACCAATATGTTCGCCACTGTACAAGTCTCACTGTATTAATTGTTCAGTTATACCTAGTGACAATGTCTCGTTAAAACGACATGTCTCTAGTTACCCATATATTATGGCGGGTCACCCACGGCAGTAGCCACTCCAACGGTAGAGTCTCCGACCAACGAGCCATTCTAGCTCACGGGAAATTTTCTTGATACTTGCGGACCCGTACGCGGACATCCTGGTATCGTTTTTGTGATCACAGCGCACCAAGAGCCACATCCTCTGGCTTTACTATCTTTCCATTAATTAATTATACCATCGCATCGCATTACCAAATTTTCTAACATAGCAGACTAAGGTCGTTAGTCCAATCCGGAGTCTGTAAACTCGGGATCCAGTGTTAGATACGAGAGCGGCGTTTAGAAAGGCCAATGCTCCGTATAAAAGTCTCGGATAATATGTATATCTTATTATCCTAGTGCTACAACGTTTTTCTGACGATCCTTATATTTCATATAAGATAGCACCATAGCCGCTAGTTCGTTTTATATATATAGGTCCATATATACGAACCAATACTGTTAACTCAACAACAGTAAATAATAAGCAGCTATAAATATACAATTCATGCATATTAATTAACACATTCAGACAAACAATCTTATCACAGATCACACAGAAGTCTGAACTGAGGAAGCCCTCAGAGACAATCAGAGACACATAACAACATACCGTTCACCCTGATGTATTACGGTGGAGTATGAATCAGCAAGATCCTATGCTCCGTGTGTCGTCTCTAACAATCTAAACAATACATAATGCTACTGATTAGCATCCCGTATAAAACACAATTCTACGGTACCCCGTACCGTCACTAATACCTCCCGGTTAACCCCCGTTATTAACTGTCAACGTTTGTCGGGTTTTCGGCTTAACTCGAGATTGGAAAAGTATATTACATGCGTAGTCTTGTCTCGTATATTATATATATTGTTGAACTTTGTTATCGCATGTAACTTATTTTGTACATATAGTTTGTTTCTATTGCATGTATTCTTTGTCATGCACTATACTCTCACCTTAGTATTTATTTTCTAAGGTTTTCTCTTTTTTTTTCAATGTGGTATAATTCATATGTACAAGTACTTGAGTTATTTAAATCCTTATTATCCCATGTATACTCTTAACATTAGAATTTCCATATCTAATGTTTATAATTCTTTTCTCTCTTCTATTATCATTTTAATTATGATAATTATAGTTATCACATTTTCTACATCATACATATATTTATTATATATAGTATTATGGAACTATTTATTATATGGTAAGTCTTATAATCTATATTCATTCTTTTTAATGAATACCTCTTATATTATAAATGTTATAACTCTTATAACATTAAAAACCATATTATAAATTCCATTTAAAAATGTTAATATTTCCGAACAGCACCTATGTTCTTAAATATTTACAAAATCCACCACATAATTAATATAATGTTACATTATAGTTATTAACATATTTATGACATTTATGTCATTAAAACAATTATAACCTATAGTTGTAATTGTTTAAAATACCAAACAGCCCTTATATTTTCGGTTTTCAATAAACCACTAAACTTCTATAAATCACAAATCAAATCAATTATATTTCATTGTTACACTTATAACATATACCTTATATTATAATCCTTAAACCTTAATATAATTATAACTATAGTTTTTAAAGCTATAATTTTCGAACAGCCCTAGGACTGTTTTAATTAATTTCCACCACCAAACTTTATATTTACCAAATCTTCCCAATTTATAATACATAGTTTTTTAATTCCATTAAAACATATATTATACATATGTCTTTATAAAACCTTATATATAATTCCAAAAATCACCAAACTATACCAAAAGTTTATAATATTATTCCTAACCTTAATTTCTCTAAATCTCGGTTTTACCACATATGTTACCCATTTGTAACAATATCATGAAATATCTATATTATACTTATAATTCATATAAACCCAAATTTAACCAAATCAACTTCTAAAAATTCCTATAACCTAAGGTTTGTACTAAACTCCATTAGTACCCCAAGTTTTCGGAAATCACAATTTAGCCCCATCTCTTATAAATCTTTTACAATTAATACTTATCTTAATATAAGGTAGTATTTTAATTTCTTAAATTTCCAAACTTGGTCAAAGTCTCCTATATAGTCAACTTTGACTTCTAATACCAAATGGGAAAACTTTCGGTAATACCAATCTTACCCCTATTTTTCTATTTTTACAATTTTGACACAAAACTTTATAAAATGTTATAATTTTTATTAAATTCATTTAAAAACCCTAAATTCCTCTAAATTAAGCCCACGGCTTCTAATTTTCCAGTAATTACGGTTTGGCCCCAAACTTAATATATAAGCATAAATTAACTAAATAAGCTTATAAACTTAAATTAAAATGGCCTAATGACATGGCCTTATTACAACCTTGAACTTGCAAAATAAATTACACATTAAATGTCTCAAAATATAGTATAAATTACGGCCTCACCATAGCTTAAATATTTTTCCACATAATGTCATAATTTGACCATTATGTTAATTAAATCTCTTAAATGACTAGCTTAATTTATCTTAGTCATTTTTTTCCATTTTAGGTTAATATAACCCATATGTTAAACTCCACTCTCGGCACAATTTATATATGTGCTTAAAAATCATAAGTTTAAGGTGTTTATACCTTGATCTCTCCTTGTATGAGCTCGGCAGCTTAGAGGTAAATTCACCACACTATTTAGACATGTTTAATACATCAAAATAAGATATGGTTATACTCCAAGCTTGAGCTTAACCATAAGGAACAATTAATGTAAGATTTAAGGCAAAAATCACCTTAAAAATGCAAGGGAACTTCAAGATGGTTTCGGCCTGTACCAAGCACACCTAATGGTGTTAAATTCACCATATCAACATAGGAAATAGCTAGACAACAACAAGCTGCTATGGTAATTGATTTTACCTTGGCAAAATGCCTTAAAAGAGGGTATTTCCTTTGGATCTCGGCCACCCTTGCTCCAAATGGCTAAACAACTGAATTAACATGTAAATATGAAGATTATGAGTGTATAAACTCATAAAAATCCAAAGAAGAAAACTGGATGTAGAGTGGAGAGGCTTAAGGTATGTTTTTACCTTAAAATGCAATTTTGAGCAACCTTGGCCCCTAGACTTGCCTCAACCGAGTTTGGATGTTGTTATAACCTTAGAACACTGAGAATGAGCCATAGGAACTGATGATCCACGAAATCTAAGTGTAGGTAGTGAAGAGATGAAGAAAAAGAGCTAAAAATGACCTTAAAACCTTACCTTAAGAGCTTAGGAGTTAGATCTGCCTTCCATGCTCAAGAACAAGGCTTGAGAGCTTCTAGGAAGGGAGGGAGCTCGGTTGGGAAGGCTGGAGTCGGACAAGGAGGAAGGGAATGATTGGAAGAAGTTGAAATAATTGAAAAAGGTAAGTTTACTATTGCAAATTTGGTATTAGGTAGCTAATTGTCTAATAATGATTGTGAGCTGTCTCCTCTCCTCCTTTCCTGCCGACTTCCATGGTCAAATGGGTCAATTAATTGACCATTGACCATACTTGGTCAATATTGACTCAAACGGGCCCCACTTTAGGGTTTTATTAATATTTTAATATTAAATTTGTAAAAATTCATAAATTTCTGGAATTAAATTCCTAATATGATATAATGTGATATATTATCATATTTAAAGGTAATTATAACCTTTAAGCCCATTAAAAACCAATTTAGAAGGCAATTACACAAAAACGTGCTTTAAGGTGTTTTAGTGCACATTTTTGTGTTGCAAGGTGCTTCTGAGCTTAGTCTTCTTTGATAATAGTTTTTTTGTGTTCCTTACTTCATTATAATACTTAGGAATCCACTTGGAACCTATTTGAGGTCATACAATCTTTATGGTGTCTTAAAGCACATTTTTGGCTTTACCGATCTTAAGGCGTGTTTTGCCTTGTTGAGATCTTTTAGATTGTTCCCCAATAATATTTAGATGTTTATTAACCCTCTTAGATCATTAATAGATCATTTAATTATATTTTAAAGGTTAGGGGTATTTCAGAGCTTGTGGTTATGATCTAGTGCTTTAGCTGTCTCATTGGTGAGATCCACAAAATAATACTTAAAACTTTTGGCCAACCAAGAAGCATAAGGCAGTGAGGAAGTGCATTGGGTGATTGCATGATACATATGAAACATGATGAAGTTTGGTAAGCTGACCAGATATTTTAGAATCAAACACCACATTAGACACACATCAAGAAAGGTAACAGTCCCACATTGATCATTGCGGAGAGCAATTCCTTGATAGACTATCATATGGAGCAATCTACCATTAACATCTAACATAAGTTGAGGAGTAGAACGAATTTTCTTGGTTTCAGGTTCAATTCCAAAGAAACTAAGCAATCCTTCATCTGTCTGACCCTTAGCAAAAGTTTTTATGTCACGAGAGAAAGCCTTGACACCCTCAGTTGGAATTTCTAGAACAACAGCAAGAACCTCTGGATTGATTTTGATCTCAACATTTTTAACCTTCGATTTTTCCAGATAATCATACTCGAAGCATAGAGTTCTATAAAAAAATTCCTTAATCCCAGTAAATGTGTGTACCCAGTTCACACATAGAAGGAGAGCCTTGTGCTGGCAAGCAACTAGCTACAACGGACAATCAATTTTTGCGTAGCCAAGCATAGTTTACTCTCTACCTAACAACTCTATGTGCATTCTTGATCTTTGATTTGAAATTAGGATAAGAGGGAAATGTGTTACCAGACCAATCTGAATTGGATGAAGTAGAATCAGAGGAGGCAGCATGTGGGTGTCCGTCAGAAGCCGTGGCGGAAGAAGAGACTATTGGAGAGAGGCAGCAACGTTGTTTCGAGGTGGATGCATGCTGAGTCGAGGCAGAAGATCGCTTACGTTGTTGTAGAACTGAGAGGGGAACCTCATCATTGTCATCAAGTGCAGCAGGGTGCGACTGGGTAGTAGGGCTGTGTAGGTTGTGGACGACGGGGCCAAAGAGATTGCCATCGATGAAGAGAAGCAGTTGATGTGGGACATTAACATTTTTTAGGGTTTCAATAAGGATTTGGCCGTGGTGGAGATGAAGCTGGGGTCACCGAAGGGGAAATGGGTGGTGAGGGATCAGAGGTAGGAGACAAATCAGCAAAGGGAACCTCACAGGGGGAAAGTCATCTGCACATTTTTTGGGAGGTGAAGCGGGAGTTGGTGGTGGAGCAGGTAGGTGTTATGGCGGAAGGATAATGGCGAGTGGAAGAAGATATTCCGGTTGGGGAAAAATGAGACTGGAGTCAATCGAAATGCGTGTTGTCTCCGAAGGAACAAGAAAACAAGAAGTGAGAGCAAAAAGTTGATGGTAAGCAAAGGCTGGGTCATAGGGTACAATATCCATGGTGAAGGCAAGTGCATAGCGAAAGAAACATGGGAGGTAGGAGGAAGGCGAAGGAAGAATGGGCAAGAAAAAGCAGGGGTTTGGATTGACACACAGAGAAGAAGAAAAAGAGCGACTGACAAAACGTAAAGGACTGGAAAAGAAAGTGGATGACGGTTGAAGAGGACATGTTTGTTCGTTTTTTTAGTTTTTTTTTTTAATTTTGCAGGAAGGGTTAGAAGCGAGTAAAACAAAGTAGTGGACAACATATAAGTAATTATGCAGAGAATCAGGTGAACGTGGCAAACAAAATAGAAAATGTTCCAATTATAAGATTGATCCAGATCAGCCACAACGTGTATCATAACATCCATCGGAAAACTCACTCTGAAAATAAATAACTGTAAATGACACACTCCACTCATTCCTAAGTACCAAGTTTGAGAAACACCAAAGAGAATAACATGGAAAATAAAAGAAGTGAACCTGAATTGACATTAACCATGCCCAGTGCTAGACTGAGGCGAGTGTATATCTCCCGAGAGAGAGGTTTGGTGAAAATATCAGCCAATTGCTGATCGGTGGAACATTGTAATAACTCAACAGTGCCTTTCTCTACTTGATCACGAAGAAAGTGATGACGTATCTCAATATGTTTTATCCGTGAGTGCTGCACCGGATTTTTGGATAGTGCAATAGTTGATTGATTATCACAATAGATGGGAACAGGAGATTGAGGCATGCCATAGTCCGCTAATTGAAATTGCAACCAAATGACTTGAGCACAGCATGCAACAACTGCAATGTATTCAGCTTCAGTGGTGGAAAGTGCCACTGAGGATAGTTTCTTTAAGAATTAGGACACCAGACTTGTACCAAGGAGTTGAGCGCATCCAGATATGCTCTTGCGATCAGTGAAGGAGCTACCAAAGTCAGCATCCGTGAAAGCTCGCAGTGTGAAAGGCGATCCTACATGATAGACCAAACCAAGGTTAGTAGTACCTTTTAGATAAAGAAAGATTTGTTTCTCTGCTTGAAGGCGAGGAATGTGTGGGTCAATTTGGAAACGAGCACAGTATCAAACACTATACAACAAGTCTGGTCGGCTGGCCGTGAGGTACATCAAGGATCCAATCATAGCACGGTATGCAGCAGGGTCGGTAGCTTCAGCATGAGATTCATAACCAAGTTTGATGACACTAGACATAGGTGTGGTCACTGGTTTGGCAGAGTCAAAACCAAACTTGGTAATAAATTCAGTAGCATATTTCCCTTGCCAAGCATAGGTGTGAGTCTTGGTCTGACGAATCTGCAGTCCTAGGAAAAATGTAAGTTCTTCTATACTGCTCATTGAAAATTCGTTAGTCATAACAGTTTCAAAAGACATAGATAATTCTGGGCAAGAGGATCCAAACACAATGTCATCAACATAAATTTGCACCAATAAAATATCTGAATCATGAGATTTGAGAAATAGTGTACTGTCAACCTGACCACGTGTAAATCTTTGCTAGAGTAAATATGTAGTGAGATGAGCATACCAGACCCTAGGAGCTTGTTTCAATCCATAAACAGGCTTCTTTAGAAGATAAACATAATCAGGATTAGAATAATCAATAAACCCAGGTGGTTGAGCAACATAAACTTCCTTATCGATGTAGCCATTTAGGAATATGCACTTCACATCCTTTTGATATAGATGAAATGCTCTATGGGCAGCAAAAGCCACTAGCATTCGTATAGCTTCCAACCGTGCAACGGGAGCATGCGTTTCATCATAATCAATACCTTTCCTATGATTATATCCTTGAACTACCAACCGAGCTTTGTTCCGTGCAACATGTCCATCAGCATCAAGTTTGTTCCGATACACCCATCTTGTGCCAATAACTTCCTTGTGACTTGGTCAAGAAACTAGTGTTCATACGTCTTTTCTTGTAAACTCATTCAGCACTTCTTGCATAGCTTGAATCCAGTCAAAATCCATGAGGGATTCCTTTATATTTTGAGGCTCAACTGTAGAAAGAAAGCCTTCATGAGCACAAAATTTTTGAAGTGAATTTCGAGTGACTCTTCTTGAGTTCAGGTCTGAGAGAAAATTTTTGAGTGTAACTCCAGGGGCACACACGTGGTGCAATAACAGGTGAGGGGAGATCTTCTTCTGATGGTGAACTTATATTATCATCTGATCCTTCCGATTTAGTTGAAGTTTCAGTTTGCATGGGGATAGCATCAACAACCGTAAGAGTTTGTGACGATGAAGATGGAGTAGTAGTGGATTCAACTTGTGATGTATTGGGGGAGATATGAGGTGAAGGAAGTATGAGATTTGAGTCTGAATCGTCGGAGTCCAAAGAATCATCAATACTCAGCTCAGAACCGATGTATTGTGGGTTACCAAACCCAAAGTTAGTCTCATCAAAACGCACGTAAATGAATTCTTCCACAACATGGGTGCGTGTATTCAGCACACGATATGCTTTGCTAGTCATTAAATAACCCAAAAATACTTCTTCATCTCCTCGTGTATCAAACTTGCTTGTGGCATGTTTACCATTATGAAGAATGAAACATCGGCACCCAAATACCTTGAAGTGATGAATAGATGGAGGTCTGCCATTCACCAACTGATACAGAGTTTGATTCAGTATTGGTCCGATGAATGCTCGATTCATAATGTAACACGTTGTATTGATCGCTTCTCCCAAAAAACGTGGTGCCAACCACTAGCATTCAACATAATACGTGCCATTTCAGCTAAGGTTTGATTCTTTCTTTCGATAACACCATTTTGTTAGGTGTACATGGAGCAGAAAATGTGTGAGTAATGCCCTGATCAGTACAAAAATGTCGGAAGTGTTGATTAACAATTTTTTTGCCATTGTCAGACCGGATAGTGCGCAGTGGTAGTCCTAGTTGACGCTGAATCTGAACACAAAAGCCTTTAAAAAGATCAAATGTGTCGGATTTACTATGAAGCAGATAAACCCAAGTAAACCGAGAATAGTCATATACAATGACAAAAATGTATTCCTTCCCGGCACGGGACATGGTACGCATAGGATCAACCAAATCCATATGAACCAATTCCAAGACTATCGAAGTGGATACTATTGCTTTTGGAGTATGTGCTGAGCGGGTTTGCTTATTCAAGAGACAAGCATTGCAAGGAATTTCTTCATGTAGCACAGATGATGGTAAACCTTCCACAAGATGTTGTGACCGAAGCTTATTGATCAATCTGGTATGTGCGTGACCCAATCGTTGATGCCACAGGTTGGTACTGACAGTGGACACTGTTAGACTCATTGCATTTAGGTCTTGTGAGTTAACGTCCACCGGATATAGATTTCCCCTTCTATATCCTTTTGGTAATGGAACTTCAGTAGCTATATCCGAAACTATAAAACCATGTGAATCAAAAGTGATGGAGGATGGTCCTTTATCACAAACTTGTGAGACACTCAACAGATTGTGCTCAAGACCATCGACTAAACAAACAACTTCTACTTCTATTTTGTCACCTACAGTACTCACAACAATTATGCGACATTTCCCATTGTTTCCAAAGGTAACAAATGCTCCATGTAGTCCCTCCAATTCACGGAATACTGTATGATCTCCAGTCATATGGCGAGAACAACCACTATCCATAAGCCATAGATTAGATTCATTTGTATATTCCTGAAACACAAGGAGAAACAAAATAAAAAAAAGGATGTTAAAAACACTTAGGGACCCATTGTTGTTTGGGTCGACGTGAATACATGCTAGCATATCTAATAGTATTAGTCCGAGCAATTCTGGTATTTTTCCGCTGTAACTTTTGACAAGAACTAATATGATGACCACAAATATGACAGTAACTGCATTCTAATTGTCTATAAGTTTTGGGATGTGCAGGGGAAGTTATTGTATCTATTGGAGTGTATCTAGCCTGTGTGTATTGTTTCATGGGCTTAATATTGGACACTACTGGTTCAACTCCACGAAACCCTAATCCATTACGATTCTGATTTGGTTTTCGAGAAATTTCATTAAGCTTGACTTTCCCTGTATACCAAGATGAATTTTGTCATGATATTCATCCTTCTGTCTAAGGTGTCACATTGTCTTTGTTGATCAGCATTATCCTGGGGAATCCACTCATTCTGCCTTGAGTAACTGTATTTCCTTTTCTGCCCATTATGGAATAGAGCTTAATTTATTCTTAATAGATGAAGTAAAAGTGGATTGAAGAACCTTAGAAGAGTTAGCTACTAATTGTGCTACAAGTTCCTTATTTTCTCTTTTAATTCAAATATTTCCAGCTTGGATTTTTTTAGCAGATCATCGACTTCAACAACCTTATCACACTTATCTTCTAGTAAGTTATTTTCTAAAAGGGCTGTTTTAAGGCATCAAAGATTTGATCTTTAGTTGATTCCTCATAAAATTTATCAAGGTTTCGAATACTTACCTGCTCTCCCATAAGAGAGTGATGCTCTTTGTATGAGGCCCGACACCAACCCATCCAACTGGCTTGCCAGGAACTTTTCATTTTTAATAAAATGGCGATAAGCCCAAATTATCAAAAAAAAAGAGTGATGCTCTTTGTCTTCAACCATTAGAAACATGGAATCATCATATGCGGACTCGTCAGTAATGCGTCTCCAATTTCTCAGTCTGTTCTGGCTCATCTTCTTCTCCCCATACTGCCGCAGCCATACGAGAGTCTCGTTTTCTGTATTGGGGTGGCAAAGATGACAAAGGACAATCTTTTATTATATGTCCTAGTTTATGACATCGAAAACACTCAATTTTGCTAGTATTGGTTTCCAGCTACTGCTGCTGCTACCACCCTGATATCCTCATTTCCTTCTGTTTAGGATCCTCTTCAATCCTTGTGCTAGTAGGTTTATCTCCGTGTCAAAATCGTCATCCAATTCCCAATCAAGAGGCTTAGCTACCTTCTTCGCTTTCAGTGCGAGATCTTTTCTTTCAATAGAAATTCCTTCGAGAGTCTGTTCTTTCATTTTGCTTTCATGTATGATCAAATCATAACATAGTTCTTCGAAGGATATAGAAAAAACCTTGTTCATCCTCTCTATCATTGACGCATAATTTAACCAAGGATTGGTGAGAGATTCTAAGAATCTTTCATTCGTTTGTTCATTTGTGAGGGAAGCTCCTACAGTCTTGATGATGCATTAATCTAGGAACACCGTTCCAAGATTTTTGGGGGCATTGAACAGACTCCCAATTGCAATCCGACATCTGGGCTGTAGAAATTACCATCTGATGCAAAATTTGATTAATGGGCCGTGGAGAAATGAAATTGAGACCTTGGTTTTAAACTGCGTGAGGCGCTCCGAGGCGATGAGGGGCCAGGGGCGAGGCGTGATGCATGAGGCGTTGAGGCGAACGCATCACGTAGTTGAGGCGATTGTTTTTGTAGAATCACCTATAGATTGTTACGAACATACATTTTGTACATACAAAAGAATACAATATCACATTATATAATATAAAAGCTTACAATAATATATATTTCCATTAAAATTCAATAGTGGGTCTTCGAACACTAAAATAGCTTTTGCAATCCATACAAATTGTTATCAATATGAATTTGCAATGTTAACAAAATAAAAAAAAACCTATACATTGCTATGTGTGCGTGCGCTGCCTGATGCAAAAGAAAACAATTTTTTTTTTACAAAAAAGTATACCTCTGCTGGTGGCGAGTGGGATTGTAGGTGTGGGGTGGGTGGGGACTTGGGTTGTCTGCGTGACTTTGAATGGTAGCTGGGAGAGTTGAATGGGGAAATAAAGGGAAAGTGAATTGGAGAGGGTGAAGATAAAAGTAAAATGTGGATTGGGAAAGTTGGAGTGAGAAACTAAAAAGTAATGTGGTGGGGTGGTGCAGTCTCCCGTCCCGAGTCTGCACATTTTGAAAAAATAGAAGTTTCCCACTACTCAAAACGGTGTCATTTTGATTAGTAAAAGCAGACAAAAAGAAAAGAAAACAATAAAGGAAAAAAAACCCTATCATCTATCGTCTTCTTCCTCGATCTTTCTCCGCGCCGCTGCTCCTTCCGCCCCTCTGCATCTTTTTCCTCGACCGCCTCAGGCGACGCCTCCGCGCGCCTCAACCCGCCTCAGCCCGCCTCTTGACATGCGTTCGCCTTGCCACACTGGAGGCGATACCGTCGACGCCTTGCTCCGCCTGCGCATTAGGCGCGCCTCAGGCGAGCTTTTTAAAACCAAGATTGAGACTGGATTTTCGCAAATCGAGGAGTGCTGGAGATAGAGAGGTGCCAAGGTTGTCGACGGCACCGATCCTTGCCTCTGCTCCGAACCTTATACTTGCAATCAGTCCTGAAAACACTATTCTGATCCGAAACCCTAAAAACAACAGAGTAAGGATAATAAGGGCTCATAAGATCAAGTACCCAAAAATATAGAAATAGTGGAAACCAGAGAAGATTTCCCCTCACCAAAGGAGAGAAGCTTAGGGGATCGTATATTATCGTTTTACTATTAGCGACACCATCCTTAGATTTTCAGTTTCCTTTTCTTTCCCTTTTGATTCTCAACCTACACGACAACATGGACCACAAAAACTCTAGTACCACCTTTTAGAAATTCTTGTTCATATGTCTAGGATCAGTGAGGATTATTGTTAACACAAATACAGCCTTACATCGATGACAGAAGATAGACAATTTTTACTAAAGAATTAAAGATTACAAGTTTATCCTTAAGATTGACCCAACCAATACTGTCATAACAAAAAGTTCTTATGACAAATAATTTCCCCTACTTCCATCAGCGTTTCACTAGAATCTATTCTTGAAGCTTAATTTCCTTTATTTAATGGATAGTGATTATTAAAATAATGGGTCTCTGTACTACCTGGTGAGCTTCATCTCCGAATGGAGCCACACAATCAGTCGATCCACAACAATTGTAACTTAGCGATATTACCAGCGTTTTCAAATGGCAATGGCAATTGCAATTTTTTGCCTTCATCCATGACATCCACTTGTTGGCAACTTCATTGTATTGGAAAATATTATAGCTATTGTTAATGATTAATAATTGATATTGTACTATAACATAATAATTAATGATGAATGTATTTCACTTAAATGAGAAGATGCACTCAAGGTGAAACCAAAATTATAAAATCCTATCAATGTACAAACATTATGATTAAACTGTACTCAAATAAAATTACAAATGTATTATCCTACTATAAAAAATAGGGAAAATTCACGAGATACCCCTGTTTTCTTTCGTAATTCACAATATACCCCTGTGATTTTAGTAATTCAACTTTAAACATGCTTAAATGTTGTCCAAAATTGATGAAATTTTACATGGACGATGCTAAAGTGTTATATTTTGGTCCAATATCAAATTTGAAGTTTTTTAAGCTCACATGTGACCTGTGGGACCCAATGAACAGTCACATATTCATTGGGTCCCACAGGTCACATGTGAGCTTTAAAAGCTTCAAATTTGATATTGGACCAAAATATAACACTTTAGCATCGTCCATGTAAAGTTTCATCAATTTTGGACAACATTTAAGCATGTTTAAAGTTGAATTACGAAAATCACAGGGGTATATTGTGAATTACGAAAGAAAACAGGGATATATCGTGAATTTTCCCACAAAAATATACTGTATCTTGTTGTGGATGCAAAACGAGCGGGACAGAGAAACGTGAACAGAGAAAGATGAAAAAACGAGCGTGAGCACAAAATTGTATATATTCTTGTCATCAACATACAAATGCTCTACACAATTATATTGTATTGAGGCTCTTTATGTATGAAATATGTACCGCGATACATTTATTTTAAACAGATGAATATGCAGGCAATTACCCTACACACAGATTGTATGTAAGTTGCTCTATTTCAAAAAGCACAAGTGATTTGTGTTATTTGACACAACCATCGTGTTTCTCTATTTTTAAAAACTTAGTAATGCTTCTAATTCTATATAACTCTACTATATATGTATTTAGTTATTCATTTAATATCTGCAGATAGTGAGTGCTAATGAAGATGAAAGTATCCTTTTTGAAGATGGAGAGGTCGTCATCGTAGATGTCATCTTGCGTTGCATAGAGTAATTGTTCTTTTTTCTAATAAAATAGAGGAAAATTATTGTTTTACAAATATTTATAACAACATGATAGTAAGATAGTATGTTTTGAGGGATATAAACAATGTTAATGATGGGAAAAATGTAACATAAACATTATTCTAAAAAAGATGTATCACTTGTGCAGGTATAAATATTATTTATCCTTTCTCCAGTCCAATAGTATTGTGAATGTGGATTACAATCGTGTTAATTCATTATACAAGCATGTATTTCAACCTTTCCTAGCGTCATCTCTCTCATTTGTTGGCATAACATGAAAGGTATATATGTTTACCTTTCTTTTTGTGATATTGATTCATATTCCAATACATATATTTAATATAAAAGAAATTAAAAAGTTTGTTGCAAATTGGTGCTAAGTTTTATCCTTCCCCGTGTTTGAACTCCAAACTCGATGGATTGCATGTGTTTATTTAGTCAAGTTGCACTCCCGTCAGTATAAACCATGATCGAACACATTGAATCCTTTTACAATCAACTTGAACACGACATGGTGTCAAAACGATATACACATTACATGAACGATAATCAAATAAGTAATCCCTATGTCTAAAATAGATTTAATCTTGATTTAATTGTAGTAAATGATCTTGTCCATACAGTTTTGTTTCTTAATTTGATACTGTGTCATTTTATATGTAAGTGATAGGTCCCGCATCTTTAAAAGACTAATCAAAGGTTTGCTGATGTAATTTTATCAACTTTTTATGAGGAATTAATAGGCAAACTCATGTTTGCATCATTTTTTTGACTCATTTTATTCCCTATTGAGAGTTTTGTCCATTAATTCCGCATAAAAAGTTGATAAGTTTAGTCTTTTAAAGATGCTAGACTTATCACGTACTAAAATAGTGCAGCAACAAATTAAGGATTAAAACTGGATGAACAAGATTATCATTTACTACAATTAAATCAAAATTAAATCTACTTAGACATAGAGATTACTTACTTGATTATTGTTCATGTAATGTTTATACCGTTTGACATCCTGTCGTGTTCAAGTTGATTGTAAAAGGATTTTATGTCTTCGATCATGGTTTATACTGGCGGGAGGGCAACTTGATTAAATAAACACATGCAATCCATCGACTTTGGAGTTCAAACACGGGGAAGGGTAAAACTTAGCACCAATTTGTAACAAACTTTTTAATTTCTTCTATATTAAATATATGTATTGGAATATGAATAAATATCACAAAAAGAAAGGTAAACATATATACCTTTCATGTTATGCCAACAAATAAGAGAGATGACGCTAGGAAAGGTCGAAATACATTCTTGTATAATAGATCAACACGATTATCATCCTCATGATACTACTGGACAGGTGAAAGTAAAAATAATATTTATACCTACACAAGCTATACATCTTTTTTAGAATAATGTTCATGTTACATTTTTCCAATCAATAACATTTTTCAGAGAAGTGGGCCTTGATCAAGAAGGAAATCTAGAGAACTCAGATATCAATCATAGGATTGCTAAAAACTCATCACTCCAAACCCTGTAACAAGAGAAGGAATCTGTGGGGATCTGGAAGAACTGGTGAATGGTGCGAAGTATTCTCGGTAGGACAATCAGGAGGCATCATTATTTCTTGGTCTCAAAGTGATATAAGAGCTAAGATGCTCATGAGCAACAACAGGTGGGTGGCGATGGAAGTACAAGATCCGCAGAGTCTGTTCCAGGGAGTAATAATCTTCATCTACAGTCCTACTGATGCAGTTGGACGTCGGCAGATGTACGTGGAGCTATGCAACGTGAAACAAAGCTTAAACCTACCGGTATTAGCGGTGGGTGATTTCAATGAAGTGAGACAAGGTGATGAAAGGAAAGGTGGACTGAATTCTACTATCACAACATCAATGGCAGAATTCAATGACTGGATATGAGAGATGGAGGTACTTGAGATCCCCCTCTCAGGCTGTAAGTTCACGTGGAAAAGAAACAATCAATTGAGTCGTATTGACCGAGCATTCTGTTCAATTGATTGGCTGAATCAATTCCTGAATATAGTGCTGCGTGGTAAACCTTGGAAGCTCTCTGATCACAAGTTTATGTGGATAGCTGTGCAGAATCTGAACTGGGGTCCTAAGCCTTTCCGTGTTTTTGATATGTGGATGGAGGAGAAAGGCTTTGATGAATTTTTTAAGAAAGAATGGGCCACCTTACCTGCTTCTCAACTACATCTGAAACTAAAGGAAATGAAAGGGAAGTTGCGACAGTGGAATACCGAGAAGTTTGGAAGATTTGACCGCACTTTAGAACAGCAATCTGAAAACCTTGCTAAACTGGATGAATTAGATGAGACCCAGGGATTTGATGCCGAGCGCAACGCGGCAAGGATCAGGCTGAAATCTGAAATGTGGGACACACTGCGCAGAGAAGAAAGATACTGGAGACAGACATTGCGGGAGAAGAGTTTAAAGGAGGGAGATATGAATACTCGATATTTTCACCGGCGAGCAACAATAAATAGGAACTCTAACAGGATCACTGCTCTCATAATAAACGGCAGATTATCGTTTAGCCCATCAGCGATCCGGAAAGAAGTGAGACGGTATTTCAAAGGGCTTTTCCGTTTTGATCCAGCCTCTGGTAATTCTCCGGTTCACACAAGCAGACCCAAAGTTTCTCAGGCAGATCAGGCAGATTTGATTTTAATTCCTACAGCAGATGAAATCAGAAAGATGGTCTGGGCTTGTGACGGTAACAAATCCTCGGGTTACGACGGGTATAATTTCAACTTACTGAAACGTATGTGGAGCGTCATTGGACAGGAGTTCTCAGCGGCGGTTATGAGGTTCTTCACGGATGAGCAGTTTCCGGGGGAGATAAACACTACTTGGATCACACTCATCCCCAAGAAAGAAGGAGCGGAAACGCTGGATGAGTATAGACCAATAAGTGTTATTGGCTGTATTTACAAGGTAATTGCTAAGATTATGGCTAATAGACTTGCTAAAGTGGTGTGTAATCTGGTGGGGGACACGCAATCTGCGTTTATCAAGGGGAGCCACATCCTTGAAGGCCCATTGATAGCGAATGAGGTGATCCACTGGATGAAAACTAAGAGGAGGAA
The DNA here is from genome assembly GCA_023374045.1 of Limonium bicolor. Classification (NCBI taxonomy): domain Eukaryota; kingdom Viridiplantae; phylum Streptophyta; class Magnoliopsida; order Caryophyllales; family Plumbaginaceae; genus Limonium; species Limonium bicolor. The sequence goes on along the minus strand of CM041777.1, from coordinate 87,767,760 downwards.
AGGATTTATTCTCAAACTAGATTTCCGTAAAGCTTATGACAGTGTGAGTTGGAATTTTGTCATAAAGATGTTGGTGTTATTTGATTTTCCGGTGACATGGATCAACTGGATCCGGAGATGCATTACTACTCCCCGGATAGCTATTCTAGTTAATGGCTCACCAACCCCCACCTTCAAGCCTAGACGTGGACTACGCCAAGGCGATCCTCTCTCGCCGTTGCTGTTTATCCTCATCGCCGAGGCATTAAATTGGCTTCTGGATGATGCTATTCGTTCAGGTGACAGGAAAGGAGTGGTAGTTGGTTCGAATGAAGTCAGGGTGTCGCATTTTCAGTTCGCTGATGATACCCTAATTTTTGGCACTCCTTCGAAACATGAACTGAGATCGTTGAAGTGGATCGTGACATTGTTTGCTGATATGTCAGGGCTAGAAATTAACTGGGAGAAATCAGTGGTGTACGGAGTCAATTTGGGAGACTCAGAGAAGGATCTTATAACAAATATTCTTGGATGCCGACTTGGATATCTCCCAGCACGTATCTTGGCCTGCCCCTAGGCGCAAATCCTAGGAAAATGGATACTTGGCGACCAGTTATCTCAAAGCTTGAAACTAGATTAAGCCGGTGGAAATCTTCTTGTTTGTCATATGCTGGTAGACTGGTACTAATCAGATCTGTCCTGGACAGTTTACCAATGTACTACATGAGCATGTTCCGTATACCCAGGACTGTGGTGGAGAAAATCTTAACAATTCAGAGGAAATTCTTGTGGGGCAGAGAAAACCGCCGGGGAATCGCACTCATGAGCTGGAAATCCCTGGCAAAGCCAAGACAGTTGGGGGGCCTGGGCGTTGGTGATTATGAGAAGAGAAACGCTGCTTTGATGCTAAAATGGTGGTGGAAGTATCAAACCTCTGATGCAAAATTGTGGAAACAGGTTATATCCTCTGTATATGACCAAGATATCCATCTGCCGGTTACTGATCAATCATGGAGAAGGGTTTCTCGGAAAGGAGTATGGAAAGAGATTATGTCTGTTGGGACCTGGAACAGCACCAATCAAGCGGCAATGGACAGAAATCTCAAATGGATAGTTGGCAATGGTTATACGATCAGATTTTGGATGGACCATTGGATAGGTGATAATATTCTTCGATCCAAGTTTCCGAGACTCTTCTTAATTAGTAATTCTAAATCTGCAACTATTTCGGAAGTCGGCTTATGGTCCGGAGTGGACTGGCAGTGGCATTTCGAATGGAGGAGACCTCTTTTTACGTATGAGATGGATGAAGTACAACAGCTTCTAAGTTTCCTGAATGGCAGCCACGTGGTGCCCAGAAGCGGTGAGGATCAACTCCAGTGGTTAGCTGAAAAGGAAGGTATGTATACTGTCAAAAGCTGTTATTCTGAGTTAGCTAAGGAGCAATGTCCCACTCCCCCCACCTGGCACAAATTTTTCTGGTGTAAACTGGCACCACCGAGAGTCGAAATTTTCAATTGGTTTATGTTGGGTAATAAGCTAGTAACCAGAGAGAGACTCTTCAGTAAGAATATAGCTACCCTGAATCAAGTATATTGTCCATTCTGCAATACTGCTGTGGAGACCACAGATCATTTGTTTCTGCTGTGTGTGGAAAGCAGAAGGCTATGGATACTTCTCTTTAATTGGTGGGGAGTCCCTCAAATCGCTGCAACCAGTATCCAACAACTATTTTTGATCTGGTGTGAATCCCCCCCTTCACGTAGGACTGGCAGACTCTGGAGATCTACTTTCATGTTTATCACCTATAACCTGTGGTCTTCAAGAAACAGTATTATTTTTGAGCAAATTTCAGTTGATTGGAACAAGGTGAGCTCGATAATTAAATTACAAGTGCTGGAATGGTGTGGAGTAAAAGAACTACGACGGATGCCTATGTCCGCGGCTCTGATGAGTACCAACATCAAAGACTTACTTTAATCCTTGCTTTTCTATTTCTATTTTCCATTTTCTATGTTTTCTGTGATACAAAGTTAGGTATTACGATACCCCACCGGCTAGAACACCCCTAGCTGTAATTCTTGGCAACAGTTTGTTGGTGCTGCCACACCTACCTGCTACTCGATAGCATATTTATCAAAAAAAAATCAAAACATGCTATCTATTTATCATGTTGTTATAAATATTTGTAACATAATAATTACCCTCTGTTTCTTTAAGAAAAAAGAACAATTACCTTGTGTAATGCAAGATTACCACCTCCTCATCTTCAAAAAGAAGACTTCCATCTCCATTAGTCTCGCTATCTGCAATATCAAATGAATAACTGAATACACATATAGCATAGTTATACAAGTAAGAAGCGTAGATCACTTATTAAAGATAAAGACACAATAACACAAGTGATTACTTGTGCTTTTTGAAAGCAACTTACATGCAATGTGTAGGGAAGTATGCCCACTTCTGCTGATCCCGCAATATGTAGACCAAATTGAAGAATATGAACATGGCGAACACTAGCTAGGTAAACCATCAAGCTAACCAACAGCAGAATCAATGCCTACAAAAGAATGGAAGAGAATATGGCACCTCACTCCATCTTAGTCTCAAGGCTATACCATGACCATATTTAAAGTTTGTCCTGAACGTGAGATATAAAAAGTAAAAGATTCAAATAACAATACCAATCATATAAAAATAATTATAATCACAAAATTAGTTAGAAGGCATAATTATGTGCATTAATCTAGCACAAAACCTAATTTATCCATTAGAAATTCAGGAACAAAACAGTTCTAAGATTCATGGGGGCATTGAACACCACAAAAGATCCTTTTAAAAAACCATAGAGGATTATGAGAGAATAAAATACTACATAACCCAACAATCATTCAAACATTTCACTTGTAATCTGCAATAGTATGCACCTACTCGACTGACCATACCTAAAGATGAATCGCTAGGAACAGAACAAGAATGGCAGCTTGTACAACAAATGCACACAGTAACAATGTCGTCACGAGATGAGAGCGAGGTAAGAAAAGACTTAATAAAAGGGTGGAAATTGAGACTTCAAAGACAATCGAATTACAATAATTAGTAAACTAGAACTTCAAAATTTTATAATGGATAAATGAATATCTGCATTAAAGAAAAACAAGTCAGAAGTGAGATAAAAAAAGGAAGTTGGAGATAAAAAAAATCAAGTTCATATAAAAGAATATATTCAAGGAATTAGTTAGCTGGCATGATTATGCCTTAATCTAGGAACACTCGTGAAAATCAGAAAAATGTTTATCCACTAGAAATTAAGGAACAAAACAGTTTAAGACTTATGGGGGTAAGGAACACCACAAAAAATTCTTTATAAAAAAAATAAAAGATTAGGTGAGAATAAATTACCTGATAACTTGTCATAAAGAACTTGTTCCAAAATGCCGAACCTTGGTTATTATCAAAATACAAAGATTGGAGATAACCAGCCATTCACCTCATCTCATTCAAAAGTGAAGTAGAGTCCTGAGAAAAAATTTAAGGGGCAACAGCATAAGAAACTTCAAACTCTGAGCCTCCTCCATCATCCAAACATTTATGATCATATTCATACCAGAAAATAGCAACCACTGAATTCAACTGGTCATTATAAGTTCAGAAAACCAGATACAAGTATGAAGATATCAACCCAATGAGTATGCTCACCTCAGCTCAACCTGCCTGCAGCATCTAGACCGGATTGAAAAAACCAAACACCTGGACAAACGTTAGCTATGTAAACAGCCCAGTGACCTGCACTGTAGCAGATAAACCCTACAAAAGCATAGAAGAGAAGATGGTCTACCTCACTTTTACATGGCATCAAATATATACCAGTTTTAAGCTTTCATACTATGCTAAACCACATTAATTAGAGGAAAAGTGCCACCAATCATCTTATCTGATCTTGAATTAAAGAAAACTGAGTCCAGAGAGGGTAATGAGGGATAAAACTACTAATTAAACAACTCTTCACTTACGAATAGTTAGTAATAGATTAAAATCTGTTAATAAATTTAATAATTAATGATGAAATATTGACAAAATGATAATAAATAATTGTCAATAAAATTCACATAAAAATTATTGATAAATTTATATTTGTTAGTAAATAGTGAGTAAATACTCAAGTCATTAGTGATGGAGAAAAAAAATACTCTAACTAATTACTAATAGATAAATCATTTGTTTCCCGCCTATGCGGCCAGTGTGCCTCTGATTATCAAAAAATTTGTTTATAAGTAATTACCGACAAAATGTAATAATTCGTAAACACATTTAGTAAAATATGTTTTTCGGACGAATGATTATATAACTAATTACTTATAAAAAAAAATATCGGTGATTACGGATGTAGTTTTGTAATTACCATAAATACTCATGGGAGAAAAAGACCACTAACTTTATTTTCTTACTCTTATCGTCGGTAATTACGATGCTCTCTCCTCTGCTTGCTCTTTCTTTCTCATACTTTTTTTCTTTCCTACTCCTTCTCCCACCATACCAACTTTGTTTTCCACAAAATCTGTAGGGATTTACTTTGAAAACAAAGATCTGAGTGCACTCTTCTCGTCTACCAGATCTAGGTTTTTTCAATCTTCCTCATTCACAAACAGAGACTTGACCAGAAGAAGGAACCGCCGTCGTACTGATCAAAATAATTCACCTCCTTCCCAACGTCTAGACCTCCTCTCCCGCTTCATCCTCATCCTTGATTTTTTTTCCTGAAACCTTTCCTCATCCTTGATTTATAACAACAAACGAAAAGATAATGAATGGCTGGTAAGAAAATGAACGGCTGATATCTTTCAAGTACAACAGCAGCTCTCCTATTATAAGAAATAGTACTTCGCCACTGGTCCACTATTACTCAGAATCGTACGTTACATCACCCCCCCCCCCCCCCCCCCCCCCCCCCCCCCGCGTCTCCCTCAATTGCACACATTTTCAGAGTCAGGAGTATACATTAAGCTTGTTTGGGTAACAGCTTCCAGCAGCAGACAGCTTCTCAATTTCTAAAATGACCAGGCTTCCACCAAACACCCAAAACCAACAGCTAACAGCTTCTGTAAAATCATCAGCAGACAGCTTCTCAATTTTCAGCAGCAGAACCTAACAACTGTCTCTGCTTTTTAAAACCATCAGCAGACGTTCCACCAAACACAAAGGGTTCGTTTGGGGACAGCTGCTGGGGGCTGTTGTTGGGTTCTGCTACTGGAAATTGAGAAGTTGTATGCTGATGGTTTTATAGAAGTTGTCAGCTGCTAATTTTGGTGTTTGGTGGAACGTCTGCTGATGGTTTTAAAAAGCAGAGACAATTATTAGGTCCTGCTGCTGAAAATTGAGAAGCTGTCAGCTGATGATTTTACAGAAGCTGTCAGCTACTGGTTTTGGGTGTTTGATGGAACCCTGCTGATTTTAAAAATTGAGAAGTTGTCTGCTGCTGGAAGCTGTTCCCCAAACGAGCTCAAAATCAACAGCTGACAGCTTCTGTAAAACCATCAGCAGACAGCTTCTCAATTTCCAGCAGCAGGACCGAACAACAGCCCCGAGCAGCTGTCCCCAAACGAACCCGTGTGTATCTGATTACAGTTGTTGGTTCCTGTGTCGTTGTTTAGGAGGAGTTCTGGTGTGAGGCACTCTCATGTAGAAAGAGAGTCACGACAGGAAGGTGGAAGCAGACAAATATGTAAACAAGATCGCAGAGAAACCGATTTCTATGACATCAATTCAACAGTACTTGAGCTTCCACCGCTTAATTTTGTTAATCCTTCTCAGTCTCCTTTCTTTGCCCCATCTCTAGCTAAGTAGGTACATGTTGGAATGTGATATAGCCCCTTCTTCATCTTCTTTAGTGAAACCTTCTTCTTTGTTCACCGACCTCATATCCTACTCTGCAATTAAGCATCTTGTTAATTAGTTATACCAACTTAATTGATTAGGGTTGTATTTCAATGATAACTTGTAATAGTTTCACATGAAAATGTCCATAGCCACGGAACGGAACCCTGCTTCTCTAGTTGATCTTTTCATATGGCCCAGTACTCTTGCGTTCTTTAATAGCTTAATTTTTATCTCTAACAACTAACATAGGCTATCAGCTTGCAGAAGTATGGGACTTAAAACTGTTGTTTAACACCATTCATTGTTTAGAAAACATACCAATTAAAAGTTTTCTATTGCATCATATATGCATTGGTACAAGCCCTGACGACTTGATCGGTAGTGGAAGGAGTGGAGAGATACCCTGAACCAAAGGTACTGAAACTCACACCCTACTCCCAGATCTGTAACGATTTGAAATCTGCTAGTCCATACACAATATGGCTGAACCCCATATTTACAATACAGAGAGAAGATAAAACCAACCAAGCCCAACTCTTACATTTGCTCACTTAATTAACAATAAAACTCTAATAATGAAAACTCTTCAAATACTCTCATAAAACTTAGAAACTGGACAGCCAACCCTTACATTTGCCCATTAAACTCATTCGGTTGCAAGAGAGTTGATATCTCAATAAACAACAACCCTTGACTTACTCCATTAAAGGGGTAATCAATTAGGCTTTAGAATGGGGTAATCAATAAGGCTTTGGATATTCCAACACCCCCCGCAAGCCGCAAGCGATCTGAATCGCTAAGGCTTGGACTATCTGCACGTCCCATGCCTATTCTAGAGAGATGCTCACGGTAGCGAGTATCAGGTAGGGCTTTTGTCATCATATCGGCAACCTGAGAAGTCGAGGGAGTATAAGAAACATCAACAAGCCCCTGTTGGATCTTATCACAAACAAAGTGACAATCAAGCTCAATATGTTTGTACACTAATGAAAAAACAGATTATGACCAATATGAACGGTCGACTGATTATCACACTTCACCGGTATGGGTGTAACATTAGTAACACCGAGCTCATGAAGAAGTCGGCTAAGCCAACTAAGCTCTGCGGTGACACGATGGAGAGAATGATATTCTGCTTCTACGCTGGAAAGTGACACAGTTCCTTGTTTCTTGGTTTTCCATGAGATTGAACTATTCCCCGGGAAGATATAATCCCTAGATACAGATCTCCTCGTGTCTGGGCAAGCCGTCCAGTCAGAATCACAATAGGTAACCAAATCTAACGAAGTCGTAGAACCCTGACGAAGAATTATCCCATAAGACAGTGTACCCTTCACATAAGGCAAGGTATGCATAGCAGCTTGCATATGGACATTAGTAGGCTGTTGCATAAGCTGAATAAGAACCTAAACAGCAAAACAAAGATCTGGTTGAGTGTTAGACAGATAGTTCAATTTCCCGACCAGGCGTCGATAAACAAAAGGGTCATCCAAAGGTGTGCCATCAGTAGGGCACAAAGAAAGTTCGGGCTGCACTGGACCAACTGTAACACCCCTCTCTACAATCACGTAATAATCTCTCACGTAGCAATAAATAAAACGTCTCACAGCGGAAAAATAAATAACAATTACAAAACTCACTCGGGTGTCACCGGCCGTTACTCGCCCATGCGAGCAACGCAGCCAAACTACATCCAACTTCCAATACAAATAAACTGCTAACCGCTGTGATAACGAGAAACTCCTATACATCATACTAAGTCCATAAATCATATACATCGACAAGTGAGCATCTACCCAATCCTGAAAAATACGCAACCTTACCATATTACAATTCACCATCCTCATTGCTACACAACATCTCCATGTGTAGTAACAAAAGCAAAACTCCCATTACCCTGTACCTGCTCTTCAGCTCCGACAATGATCAACAACCTGAAATGGTGTAGTATCAGCGATAGACGCTGAGTATGCCGGGCCTGGACCCTAAAGGTCACTTGTCATTTTAACCATCTTATTATTAGATTGGTTTCATGCTTTTCCATTTTACAGTTATAATCAATACTGAAGCATAAATGTATAATATACATAATCATCCAGCCAAATATCCATAAACATTTAACCATCCATCCAACCAAACAATCATAGAATATATCAAACAACATTTGATTTCGAACGTATCGAGTATTAACAATATATTGTACAATGTACAATCGCCGTAGCGTTCACCATCCACTGTCAATTTATTTTAGTTTGGCTTTCAAGCCCCATCCATATGTACAATGTACATTCGCCGTATCGTACAGTTTCCATATTTCATTTATCTTAGCCTTGTAGGCTCCATCCAACCATGTTTGATTATTAATATCAGTTGGGCGTCATGTTAGGACAACCCGATAACCTCACCATGGACAGTAGTCCCCCGTACACACAAAGGTGCTCATTTCGCCAGAGGTCCGGAGGCCCCTGACTCACTTATGTCTCGTAAGACGTCCATAAAAAGGCCGTAGCCACCTGATCCACGATCCAGTTTGGGCTCGTTGGATATAACCTGGAGCGGAATCCAATTAGGAAACCCCTCAGTGATCACAAATGCGCAACCAAGTAGTTCGTAAACTACCGGGATTCCTCACCTCATCTCATACCATCTCTCTCTCATAATGTTTAACATATGCTCTTAGTCTTATGGAGAATAATTATTAATCAGCGGCCCAATGGGTCACGCATACCTAGAAGTAATCTAGGTTATGTTCATGTTCGAGATCCATGCTCTAGAGACCGACAATGTCGTGACTCATCCTAAGTGTTTTACTTAGGTTACCATATACTTAATATTAATATCATGGTATTATATCAAGTAACCGTCATGTCATCACAACGCATATGTATGTTTATATAAGTCGATCTATAGTCGACGTAGTGTTAGTCCCGTAGGACGCTCGTGCATAAATAATAATGCAGTAACACTTAATCACATACATGTAACCACACACATAACACACAAGTTATATCAACCAAATCCGAGCCCAAGGAGCAACCTTAGGTCAACTCGGATCAAACCCCTTTACATACCGTTCACCCTGATCGTATTACGGTGGAGTATGAATCAGCAAGATCCTATGCCCCGTGTAGTCCGCTAGCTCGTCAAGCGTCTTGTCAGAAGTACAATCTAAAACGGTATTCAAACTATAAGTCAGTCTCCATGACCAACTACATCCGGTATTTCCGAATACAAGTAACCCCGACGGTTCACCCCTGTTTTCTACAGTTGTTACGGGTTTCTCTAAAACAGTCGGTTTTGTTACTTAAAACGCGTACATCATAATATTTCCACTGTTAAGTTTAATTCGTTGTATTTATTTTTAATCTTATCCACCATCTAGTTTAGGTACATAACCTATAGTTGCATGTATTCATGCATGATTGTATTATATTATTATTTTGTATTGTATCCAAACCTCATAACTTATAGTTCATAACTATATACCTTTTTTTTAAAATGACCACCACCATTAAATCATATGGTTTCTAACCAAAATATTTATCCACCTTATATACATTATCCTTGTGTACCACGTAGGTAAGTTTCATGAGTTTAATAAACTCTTATATTTTATGTTACTTTTTATCATCTTTTATTAGACGATTATTCCCATTAGTTGTATTGTATTGTACAACTTATATTAAGATTGTTATCCCAATATTATGTAACATTTTATGTTGTATATTTACAACTTCTAAGGTTTATTCAATAAATACCTTAGTTACTAAATCCCATTTACTTATAGTTTGTCACATTATTTTATGTGAGTACCCTTCCTTATATTAATTCCATCTAAACCATATAACTGTCATAACATTTATAACATTATAGACCTTAGTCTAAAATTCATCTTCCAACTCTTATTAACTCGGTATAGCCCTTAACTTCATTTAAATCCCATTTTGACCACATAACATTATGTAATGTTATACCATATACTAATATCATACTATGTGATACTTTTTTTTATTCCCTTTAACTTATAACCTCTAGTTTTTATACAAAACTATTTTATATTACCTCTTAGGCACCATAAGAAAATCTTATTCTTTTCCTTAGACCATAGTTTCCTTAATCTACAAAATCACCCTTAACTTATACCATGTTATATACACCATTTAATATAACATTTCTAACTTATGAAAGAGTATAACCTATAGTTATTTTTTTGTAAATTCCGAACAGCCCTTGTGCTATTCTATAATTGCCATTTGGCCCTATTTATAACATATAGTTCTTCCATATCATTAAAACCATATATTATACATATATCTTAATAAATACTCTTGTATAATTCTAAAATCTCCAAATTCCACCAAAGGGTTATAAATATCCTATTAACCCATATACTTCTGGTATTTACCATTCCACCCTCTATATTCTCCAAAGTGTCATAATGACATAATAACTATATATTGTACATATATAGTTCATTTTAATTCCAAAAACAACCAAATAAATTCCTAAAAATTCCTAATAGCCCATGGGTGTTTAAAACACCATTGTACACCCTTTATTTTCGGTAATAACATATTCACCACATATGTTATAAAAATATTACCTTAAGATACTTATCTTATTATAAAACCTTAAATAAGTTATTTAACTTATCTAATTTGGTCAAAACCTAGCATATGGTCAAGGTTGACCACCTCAATATTTCCTTGACCACCAATTCCTTATAATTACGGTTTTAACCCCTAAGTTTCCAAAATTCACCATTTAACCCCAAAAAACTTTATAAAATCTTATAAACTTTATTTTAACTCCTTTTTACCTCTAATTTTTGGCCTAATTTTTCTAAAGCCCCTAAATTTAATTTAATTACACTATAACCCCTTATTCATTTCGGTAATAATTATATATCACCTAAACTTAAATAAAAGCTTGTAAATGCATAAATAAAATGGCCTAAAATACATGGCCTTATTACAAACATTTGCTCACAAAATAAATTACACATAAATGTCCCAAAAATACTTATAATTCTCGGCCTCACCATAGATTCTTTGTTTAATTACCAAACTTCCACACAATGTCTTAAATTTGACAATTATGCTTATTTAATCACTTAGATAAATTTACTAAGCCATTTCTTTAAACATTTTAAGGTCAAAAATGACCTTACTACCATGTTCTCTCACGGCAATAATTATAGAAATAGCTTAGAACATTTTAACTTAGCAAAGTTAATGTTTAAGTGATTTATACCTTGATTTAGCTTAGATTAAGCCTTGTTTGGATTCGCCACCTTAAGGAGAGTTTCTCCAAAGCTTGATTTACTTGTCCTCATGTAGAAAACAAGACATGATTAAACTCCAAACATGAGCTAACCATGAGAAGTAATTTAAGTCATGAAAATCATTGATTTTTACCTTAGATCTTCAAGCTTGATATAGATCTACTTTGGCCCTATTTTTCCAGAAGAGAAAGAGTATCAAAACACTCTCAAGAACAAGGTATAAAACCGTGGGTGAATTAGCTTGGAAGATAGCTAAGTTTTACCTTGTTTAAGATGCCAAAATGGTGTTTTTGGCTTGGATCTAGCTACTCCTTGTAGATCTTGGTATACCAACTGAATCTACATGAAAAGGAGAAGAAAATAAGGCTAGGGAACCAAGGTTTACAACCAAAATTCTCAAGGAAGAAGAGATATGTGCTTAGAGCACATTTTTACCTTAAATGGTCAAGACTTGAACTTTCTTCCTTAGATCTGGTTATGGCCGAAAATATTTCTTCATTTAACCTCCAAGACACTCTACATAGATGTATAGAAAAGGTTGGAGTCTAGATCAATCAAAAAGGGAAAGAAAGATGAAGAAAATGGGCATTTTTATGCCTTAGAAGCTTACCTAGAGCTTGAGCTCTCTCCAATGGAGCTTGGAGACTTACCTACGGTGGAAGAGGAGCCAAAGAGAGCCCAAGGCCGGAGCAATCTCGGCTGAAGAGGAAGAATGAAAGGGAATGACCTAAATTAAGCTTAAAGTCATTTTTTGAATATTTTATGTCATTATTGTTTTGATGACTCACCAATGACTGATTGGAGTTGAATAATTGAAGCTCAATCAGTGGAGACAAGAGGAGGGGACAGCCGTCCAAGATAAGAGAAGGTGGGTGGTGTTTGATTCCAATTTGATTCAAAATGGAGTAAATAATGATACTTTAAGCTATTATTGGAAGTGAGTCATCAATCCTTGGCTTGTTCTTCTTGGAGCACCGAAATACAAGGAGGAAGAGGGGCTCCAAATCGGCTGGCTTCATCACATGGGTAAGCAAGTGGTAAGTTACTTTTTGTTTTATAAGGTAAAGTTCACTTTTACTTATTTTATGCAAAAGTAATGTAGTATATTTAATTGTCACATGGGTTTTGTCACATGGTCTGGTAGGAGACTTAATAATCTGATTTTATGCAGTCCAATTCGTGGTCAATGGTCAACATTGACCAACTTAGTCAATGTTGACCCAAACGGGCCCCACTTTAGGGTTTTATTAATATTTTAATATTAAATTTGTAAAAATTCATAAATTCCTGGAATTAAATTCCTAATATCATATAATGTGATATTTTATTATATTTAAAGGTAATTATAACCTTTTTGCCCAATTAAAACCAATTTAGAAGACAATTACACAAAAACGTGCTTTAAGGAGTTTTAGTGCACATTTTGTGTCGCAAGGTGTTTCTGAGCTCTGTTTTCTTTGACAACGGTTTTTGTTGTGCTCCTTACATGATATTTGATCATGGTATCCAATTTTATATCATTTAGAGGTCATTAGACCTTTAAGGTATTCTTAGAGCATATATTTGCCCTTTTTGACCTTAAAGCATGAAAGTGCTTTTTCTTTGTGTTGGAGTGTTTCCCAACGGTTGTAATATGTTTAGAAATGTGTTAATATGCTTAGGACAAATGTTTAGGTCCTAAGAAGTTCATTTGGGTATTTATTTACCCTTAACAGTCAAAGGGTGCAACATCTTGTTTTGTGTTGACCACTGTTGTTCTCAGTTGACTTTTAAGGCATGTTTAGGCCTTAATTAATGTAATTAAATATTTAATCCATGTTTTATTAGTTTGGGGTATTTCAATCTACCCCCCTTAAAAGACTTCGTCCCTAAGTCTCTTGATCATATAGGTAAGTATATATAAATGTATAACTACCCATTATTCCCATAATGTATATCTATGTGATATATCATTTACACACATCGTATTGCGCTTAGACAGCACGTAGCCATCACGTTGTGGCGTTAGTTCATTCATATATGGATATAGGTGATCCATCAGCACCATCATTTCCTATCAGTTCTACATCATACCACCGTTCCACATTCCATATCTAATGATTCATTTCGTATCTAGGCGATACCATATGTAATAATTCTATAAAGCAATATGAATACATATCACAAATAGCATATGAAAAGTATTACACACATGGTGTACATACAACATTCAAACAAGTATCTCGTGAGATACATACATACCAGTGCACATCACACACAATAAACCAAACAACGCACGCCCCGCGTACCAACCATAACCAACAAAATCAATTCACTGTATGTCATGCATACGAAACCATTCACTGTATGCCATGCATACTAAACAAATAAACCTCGTATGCCCCGCACACCACCAATTCTTTGTATGCAATGCATACTAAACAACCAAAACTTAGTGCACACATGTGCACAGCCAAGAGGCTCTACCCCCCTTAAAAAGGGTTACGCCCCCGTACCCCACAAGTATACAACACCGCTCAACAAGAAGCGCTGGATACTTGGCTCTCAAAGAGTTCTCCAACTCGTGGATTATCCTCATATCAGAGAGACGGTATGACTGTAGCCCTTCTGGGCTCCACAATACATAAAGGATGTGGCACTAAACTAATTGTGCTCTCTCCCAAATTCGTTCTAATGGGCCCACTCGCTCCGTTGAGGTGCAGACCCACGAACATAGGCTCAATTTACCTCTTTTTTTTTCCATTGCTGTGAATCCTCTCATTTGGATCACTAGCATATATGCGTGTGTCTTCTCTCACTGATATTCAGTTTGAGGTGTAATATGACATTGGCTACTGTTAGTACTTAGTGCTCTTTGCACTTGTCTTTGTAATACTAAGACGTACCAGCCTATATGTCCACAAAGATGATGTTTGTCATCCATGTCTCCTGGTAGGTTTGTTCCAGAGTAACACACTGTTGTAGTTATTATTATTTTTTTATACACACTCGTGTTGATATCCACTTTATCTTTCTGCATTCCCACTAGATTAATAACTGCACGAGTGCAATACCAAAACACTCAGTCATACAGAGTGCAGAGGCGTAAATGCTCAACAGCTAATATCCAATGAGGCAAACAGAAAAGATGTGCGAATTATCCTGTGAGTGGTACATTCCGAATCCACTGTTCCTTGAGCAAGGTTTCTGCTATCATATAGCTTTATCTTTTCTCCTTGCGTAGTCACGCGTTTATATCCATATCATCTGGTAGATTTCCTCTGGATTGTAAGAATTTACTCGATCCTTATGAGGATTCTACATATTTTTCGTCCATAACGGGTTTTCCTGTTTCTTATTTTTTTTTGGGTTCCTGTCCTTGAACGGTTTCCCTGTCTTCACCGTATACTGTCTACTGTTCTCTGTTGATGGTTCTTGATTTCCTTAGCCCGTTGGTTTAACTGCGGCTCTTCTCGTCCATCTTCGAGGCAATCCGTCTTACTGTCCGTAGTACGGAGTTGACTACTTCTCGTGTTCCCAACACTACTTGTCTACTTGCATGGGGTACCGTACTGATACATTACTACTTACCCGACTAACTCATAAATAAGTCTGTCAGGCCCACATGCTCCTATCGGAGTGCGGTCGTCCCATGTCTTGTTTAGTAAACTGGTAACATCTGTCACACGGTTGTTGTGAAGTATTCTTTTGTCAATCTCCCTTTGATGGATATCCCCTTTTTTTTTCCTCCTTCTTCTTTTTTTTGTCTTCTTTTTGCTTTTTTTTTCCGTCTAATGGTTCATGTTATCAGTTATCCTGTAATAAGTGCTATTGCCCTGGTGGCATCCGTGGTAATTTGTATCATAGACTGGTATTATTCAACTCGGTGTAAGTAAAATTCGTGCTATATTAGCAAACTCGTTTCTCCTTTTTCGATCTCATTGAGTACAACACATATTCCTTTTCTCCCTTTTTTTTTATCATATCTCATCCATAGTTCATATTCGTCCCCTCATCCATGTAATTGGATGCATTGCAGATTGCATAATAGCTTGAGCAACTTGGCTCTCCACTTCCCAACCATCCTCACCGACGGTGGTGCATCTACAAAGGGTATGCTTTTCCATTAGGACTAAAGATTCATCACTAGTAGTGATTAGCATTAAATGCGGTTATACACTGTTGGTATTTGGCTAATAGGCCCTGTCTAAAAATTCCTCGAACATTTAAGTTGGTGTGTTTTACAGTGACAATGACTGTATAATTTGTCCAGTTGCAGTGGTTGGACTAACGGTCCTCCCATAGTTGCATAGGTTTCGAATCTCAGGGTTTGTATAAAAACGTTTGAAAACATTTTTTTTTGGTATTATATAATAAAAGACTAAAAAGTAGTTGTTGCCGTTGCATTTGCAGTGGCTGTTACTGTTGCTGTTGTTGCACTTGCTGTAGCAAGTGCGCAAGGCAGATGGAAATTTCAGTGGTTTATTGTCATAGCGCTTGCAATAGCAAGTGCGCCATACAGGTGGAAATTCTGGTTCAGTAATTCCCGGTCTCATTGACTCTGCGTCATAGAGTATAGCTACATGATAATGTAAGCTTAAACATCCTGTTCATATATATATCCGTCAAAGTTTAAAGCTTATAGGTACTGAGTACACACAACTAATCCCAAAGTCTTACACAAAAGGAGAGTGGTCCTCGACACACTCTCACACATTTACAACATAGCTTCGTCTAACATCCAAGGTAAGTACATAGAAAGTAAACAAGGTCTTCCACCAGCGGTCTCATGGAGTTAGGGTACTCATGCCCTATCTACTCCCTTGCCTTTATAGGCTCCAGCATCAGTAGATGTCTGGCCATCCTGACCGCCTCGTGGTACTCCAGATCCTCCAGCTGAGGTCTTCTGAGTATTCTTTGGTGGCCTGTAGTTACGGCCCTCTGGGTTCATCCAGCATTCAAATTCCCTATGGCCCTCCTTGTGGCAGCACCGACACTCGACTTTGCGGCCTTCGCAGTCGACCCCAGGATGGTCTTTCCCACAACGCTTACAGTAAAAATGGCGCTGGGGCTGTCCGGTGCCTGATGGTAGTATTTAAGTTTAAGTTAAAATCTGGCGGTATAAAGGTTAAGGTTACACTTTAATTTAAGAGGTAGGTGTTCTCACCCTTAGGAGGTGCAGATCTCAGAGGCTTAGCATCAATAGTTGGGCCGGTCAACTGAAGGACGGGCTCTTTTCCCTTTGTTCCCTGGTGACCCTGCTGCCCTTTCTTTTTAAAGAATTTCCTGTTCAAGGTTTCGGGTTAACTTCCATGAGGTATTTAATATAGTAAACAATTTAGAGTGGGATAAGTCTTTACTTTCCCTTCTTCTGGCCATCGCCTGGAGATACTCCTCCACCCTCAGACTCTCCCTCAGGGTTCTTTCTCTTCTTTGCCCCTAGAGTCTCTTCCCGAGTCTGGAGCATTAGCTCCGTCCTCGAGGCAGCGTCGTAACACTCCTGGAATCTCATTGGTAAGTTCTCACAACGTTAATTGGTAATGTAATAGGTAATGAATTTATGGCTTTTAGGTTAATACCTGGATGGTAGTGTAGAGGGTAGCACCCATTGCCATCTGGATGCGGAACAAATCCTCCCCGGAATTTCTCGATCTTAACGGTTTCTGAGTAGTCAACACCGGGGATGAAGTCCAGCAGACCAATGAATCGAGCGTAGTACTCATCCACGGTCAGACCTTCTTGGGTCAATGTTTCAAACTCATGGCGCTTCTTCTGCTTGAGGTGCGCCGGGTAGTACTTCCCTCTCAGTAATTCAACAAAGGTAGCCCACGAAAAGTCGGGCGTAGCCAGGTACTGGTCCTTGACCAACCTCCACCAAGTGCTGGTTGCATCCTTCAGATGGAAAGCAGCAATGACGACCTTCTTGTCGTCAGGTACTTGTAAGGCTTCAAATGCTTTCTCGTGTTCAAACAATGTAACGCTCCAAAGCTACGGGGTCTGGTTCCCCTGAATATGTAGGTGGTCGGGTCTCGCTAACTGACTTCAGCCAGTTCGTTTCCCTGGGCTGTGGCGGGTGGGCTGGTGCTCCTCCTATCTGAGTACCCAACTGTGCAAGAACGGCTGCAACCGTCTCAGCAACTCCTGGAATGCCGGGGTCACCGCCTCCACCTCTACCAGTACCACGCCCTCTAGTTCCACCAGATCTGTAGTACAGTATGTCACATAAATACTCGGTAAATTACCGTACACAACCAATAGATATTAAGTTGCCTTAAGGCTAACCTGTCACGCTATTTGCGTTCCTAGACACAGTATCCTTTTAAGATGAATCGTCTCCTACTTCTCAAATGTTTCCCGTAATTTCCCAAGTCCTAAGCTCACTGTCTTAACCTATTATCTCGTCATCAGAGCAGTACTCCGCTCTGATACCACTTTTGTAACACCCCTCTCCACAATCACGTAATAATCTCTCACGTAGCAATAAATAAAACGTCTCGCAGCGGAAAAATAAATAACAATTACAAAACTCACTCGGGTGTCACCGGCCGTTACTCGCCCATGCGAGCAACGCAGCCAAACTACATCCAACTTCCAATACAAATAAACTGCTAACCGCTGTGATAACGAGAAACTCCTATACATCATACTAAGTCCATAAATCATATACATCGACAAGTGAGCATCTACCCAATCCTGAAAAATACACAACCTTACCATATTACAATTCATCATCCTCATTGCTACACAACATCTCCATGTGTAGTAACAAAAGCAAAACTCCCATTACCCTGTACCTGCTCTTCAGCTCCGACAATGATCAACAACCTGAAATGGTGTAGTATCAGCGATAGACGCTGAGTATGCCGGGCCTGGACCCTAAAGGTCACTTGTCATTTTAACCATCTTATTATTAGATTGGTTTCATGCTTTTCCATTTTACAGTTATAATCAATACTGAAGCATAAATGTAAAATATACATAATCATCCAGCCAGCCAATATCCATAAACATTTAACCATCCATCCAACCAAAAAGTCATAGAATATATCAAACAACATTTGATTTCGAACGTATCGAGTATTAACAATATATTGTACAATGTACAATCGCCGTAGCGTTCACCATCCACTATCAATTTATTTTAGTTTGGCTTTCAAGCCCCATCCATATGTACAATGTACATTCGCCGTAGCGTACAGTTTCCATATTTAATTTATCTTAGCCTTGTAGGCTCCATCCAACCATGTTTGATTATTAATATCAGTTGGGCGTCATGTTAGGACAACCCGATAACCTCACCATGGACAGTAGTCCCCCGTACACATAAAGGTGCTCATTTCGCCAGAGGTCCGGAGGCCCTTGACTCACTTATGTCTGGTAAGACGTCCATAAAAAGGCCGTAGCCACCTGATCCACGATCCAGTTTGGGCTCGTTGGATATAACCTGGAGCGGAATCCAATTAGGAAACCCCTCAGTGATCACAAATGCGCAACCAAGTAGTTCGTAAACTACCGGGATTCCTCACCTCATCTCATACCATCTCTCTCTCATAATGTTTAAGATATGCTCTTAGTCTTATGGAGAATAATTATTAATCAGCGGCCCAATGGGTCACGCATACCTAGAAGTAATCTAGGTTATGTTCATGTTCGAGATCCATGCTCTAGAGACCGACAATGTCGTGACTCATCCTAAGTGTTTTACTTAGGTTACCATATACTTAATATTAATATCATGGTATTATATCAAGTAACCGTCATGTCATCACAACGCATATGTATGTTTATATAAGTCAATCTATAGTCGACGTAGTGTTAGTCCCGTAGGACGCTCGTGCATAAATAAATAATGCAGTAACACTTAATCACATACATGTAACCACACACATAACACACAAGTTATATCAACCAAATCCGAGCCCAAGGAGCAACCTTAGGTCAACTCGGATCAAACCCCTTTACATACCGTTCACCCTGATCGTATTACGGTGGAGTATGAATCAGCAAGATCCTATGCCCCGTGTAGTCCGCTAGCTCGTCAAGCGTCTTGTCAGAAGTACAATCTAAAACGGTATTCAAACTATAAGTCAGTCTCCATGACCAACTACATCCGGTATTTCCGAATACAAGTAACCCCGACGTCGGTTCACCCCTGTATTCTACAGTTGTTACGGGTTTCTCTAAAACAGTCGGTTTTGTTACTTAAAACGCGTACGTCATAATATTTCCACTGTTAAGTTTAATTCGTTGTATTTCTTTTTAATCTTATCCACCATCTAGTTTAGGTACATAACCTATAGTTGCATGCATTCATGCATGATTGTATTATATTATTATTTTTGTATTGTATCCAAACCTCATAACTTATAGTTCATAACTATATACCTTTTTTTTTAAAATGACCACCACCATTAAATCATATGGTTTCTAACCAAAATATTTATCCACCTTATATACATTATCCTTGTGTATGTATATATTTACCACGTAGGTAAGTTTCATGAGTTTAATAAACTCTTATATTTTATGTTACTTTTTATCATCTTTTATTAGACGATTATTCCCATTAGTTGTATTGTATTGTACAACTTATATTAAGATTGTTATCCCAATATTATGTAACATTTTATGTTGTATATTTACAACTCCTAAGGTTTATTCAATAAATACCTTAGTTACTAAATCCCATTTACTTATAGTTTGTCACATTATTTTATGTGAGTACCCTTCCTTATATTAATTCCATCTAAACCATATAACTGTCATAACATTTATAACATTATAGACCTTAGTCTAAAATTCATCTTCCAACTCTTATTAACTCGGTATAGCCCTTAACTTCATTTAAATCCCATTTTGACCACATAACATTATGTAATGTTATACCATATACTAATATCATACTATGTGATACTTTTTTTTATTCCCTTTAACTTATAACCTCTAGTTTTTATACAAAACTATTTTATATTACCTCTTAGGCACCATAAGAAAATCTTATTCTTTTCCTTAGACCATAGTTTCCTTAATCTAACAAAATCACCCTTAACTTATACCATGTTATATATACCATTTAACATAACATTTCTAACTTATGAAAGAGTATAACCATGGTTATTTTTTGTAAATTCCGAACAGCCCTTGTGCTATTCTATAATTGCCATTTGGCCCTATTTATAACATTAGTTCTTCCATATCATTAAAACCATATATTATACACATATCTTAATAAATACTCTTGTATAATTCTAAAAATCTCCAAATTCCACCAAAGGGTTATAAATATCCTTATTAACCCATACACTTCCGGTATTTCCATTCCCCTCTATATTTCTCCAAAGTCATAATGACATAATAACTATATATTGTACATATATAGTTCATTTTAATTCCAAAAACAACCAAATAATTCCTAAAAATTCCTAATAGGCCATGGGTGTTTTTAAAATACCATTGTACATCTAGGGCTGCCCAAAAAATTCGAAACCGCGGTATCCGACCGAAACCGAAGTGAACCGTACCTGTTTTCAGGTTAACCGTACCGGTTCTTGCGGTACGGTTAACCGAACCGTGTAAATTGACCGGTTTCGGTTTCGGTAACGGTATTGAATTTTCCAGAACGGTTAACTGCTCGGTTAACCGTGGTTAACCGATTATATAAACAACCAAAATCATCAAATATTACTGTTCACCTATTATAATAGTTAATGCTAGCTATTGGGAGAATATACACAATATTATATTTTTTGTCACATGTTTTGATTTGTCACTCATGATTTAGGTGAATGATCAAAGTTGTACAATAATATTAATGGTATGGGTCTTACTAATAATAAAAAAAATACACGGCTATAAGGTTAACCGATAAAACCGAACCGAACTAAAGGTTAACCGGTCTAAACAGAATGGTAATGGAATCGGATTTTAGAAAACCGAACTAAGCGTTAACCGATCCGGTTAACGATCTAAATGGAATGGTAATGGAATTGGATTTTAAAACCGAAGACCCGGTTAACCGAAAGCGGTAACCGAATAAGGCGGTTAACCTACCATGGGCAGCCCTATTGTACACCCTTTATTTTCGGTAATAACATATTCACCACTATGTTATAAAAATATTA
The DNA here is from genome assembly GCA_023374045.1 of Limonium bicolor. Taxonomy (NCBI): domain Eukaryota; kingdom Viridiplantae; phylum Streptophyta; class Magnoliopsida; order Caryophyllales; family Plumbaginaceae; genus Limonium; species Limonium bicolor. The sequence continues at coordinate 87,746,520 of CM041777.1, read as the reverse complement.
CCTTAAGATACTTATCTTATTATAAAACCTTAAATAAGTTATTTAACTTATCTAATTTGGTCAAAACCTAGCATATGGTCAAGGTTGACCACCTCAATATTTCCTTGACCACCAATTCCTTATAATTACGGTTTTAACCCCTAAGTTTCCAAATTCACCATTTAACCCCCAAAACTTTATAAAATCTTATAAACTTTATTTTAACTCCTTTTACCTCTAATTTTGGCCTAATTTTTCTAAAGCCCCTAAATTTAATTTAATTACACTATAACCCCTTATTCATTTCGGTAATAATTATATATCACCTAAACTTAAATAAAAGCTTGTAAATGCATAAATAAAATGGCCTAAAATACATGGCCTTATTACAAACATTTGCTCACAAAATAAATTACACATAAATGTCCCAAAAATACTTATAATTCTCGGCCTCACCATAGATTCTTTGTTTAATTACCAAACTTCCACACAATGTCTTAAATTTGACAATTATGCTTATTTAATCACTTAGATAAATTTACTAAGCCATTCTTTAAACATTTTAAGGTCAAAAATGACCTTACTACCATGTTCTCTCACGGCAATAATTATAGAAATAGCTTAGAACATTTTAACTTAGCAAAGTTAATGTTTAAGTGATTTATACCTTGATTTAGCTTAGATTAAGCCTTGTTTGGATTCGCCACCTTAAGGAGAGTTTCTCCAAAGCTTGATTTACTTGTCCTCATGTAGAAAACAAGACATGATTAAACTCCAAACATGAGCTAACCATGAGAAGTAATTTAAGTCATGAAAATCATTGATTTTTACCTTAGATCTTCAAGCTTGATATAGATCTACTTTGGCCCTATTTTTCCAGAAGAGAAAGAGTATCAAAACACTCTCAAGAACAAGGTATAAAACCGTGGGTGAATTAGCTTGGAAGATAGCTAAGTTTTACCTTGTTTAAGATGCCAAAATGGTGTTTTTGGCTTGGATCTAGCTACTCCTTGTAGATCTTGGTATACCAACTGAATCTACATGAAAAGGAGAAGAAAATAAGGCTAGGGAACCAAGGTTTACAACCAAAATTCTCAAGGAAGAAGAGATATGTGCTTAGAGCACATTTTTACCTTAAATGGTCAAGACTTGAACTTTCTTCCTTAGATCTGGTTATGGCCGAAAATATTTCTTCATTTAACCTCCAAGACACTCTACATAGATGTATAGAAAAGGTTGGAGTCTAGATCAATCAAAAAGGGAAAGAAAGATGAAGAAAATGGGCATTTTTATGCCTTAGAAGCTTACCTAGAGCTTGAGCTCTCTCCAATGGAGCTTGGAGACTTACCTACGGTGGAAGAGGAGCCAAAGAGAGCCCAAGGCAGCAATCTCGGCTGAAGAGGAAGAATGAAAGGGAATGACCTAAATTAAGCTTAAAGTCATTTTTTGAATATTTTATGTCATTATTGTTTTGATGACTCACCAATGACTGATTGGAGTTGAATAATTGAAGCTCAATCAGTGGAGACAAGAGGAGGGGACAGCCGTCCAAGATAAGAGAAGGTGGGTGGTGTTTGATTCCAATTTGATTCAAAATGGAGTAAATAATGATACTTTAAGCTATTATTGGAAGTGAGTCATCAATCCTTGGCTTGTTCTTCTTGGAGCACCGAAATACAAGGAGGAAGAGGGGCTCCAAATCGGCTGGCTTCATCACATGGGTAAGCAAGTGGTAAGTTACTTTTTGTTTTATAAGGTAAAGTTCACTTTTACTTATTTTATGCAAAAGTAATGTAGTATATTTAATTGTCACATGGGTTTTGTCACATGGTCTGGTAGGAGACTTAATAATCTGATTTTATGCAGTCCAATTCGTGGTCAATGGTCAACATTGACCAACTTAGTCAATGTTGACCCAAACGGGCCCCACTTTAGGGTTTTATTAATATTTAATATTAAATTTGTAAAAATTCATAAATTCCTGGAATTAAATTCCTAATATCATATAATGTGATATTTTATTATATTAAAGGTAATTATAACCTTTTTGCCCAATTAAAACCAATTTAGAAGACAATTACACAAAAACGTGCTTTAAGGAGTTTTAGTGCACATTTTGTGTCGCAAGGTGTTTCTGAGCTCTGTTTTCTTTGACAACGGTTTTGTTGTGCTCCTTACATGATATTTGATCATGGTATCCAATTTTATATCATTTAGAGGTCATTAGACCTTTAAGGTATTCTTAGAGCAATATTTGCCCTTTTTGACCTTGAAGCATGAAAGTGCTTTTTCTTTGTGTTGGAGTGTTTCCCAACGGTTGTAATATGTTTAGAAATGTGTTAATATGCTTAGGACAAATGTTTAGGTCCTAAGAAGTTCATTTGGGTATTTATTTACCCTTAACAGTCAAAGGGTGCAACATCTTGTTTTGTGTTGACCACTGTTGTTCTCAGTTGACTTTTAAGGCATGTTTAGGCCTTAATTAATGTAATTAAATATTTAATCCATGTTTTATTAGTTTGGGGTATTTCAATCTACCCCCCTTAAAAAGACTTCGTCCCTAAGTCTCTTGATCATATAGGTAAGTATATATAAATGTATAACTACCCATTATTCCCATAATGTATATCTATGTGATATATCATTTACACACATCGTATTGCGCTTATACAGCACGTAGCCATCACGTTGTGGCGTTAGTTCATTCATATATGGATATAGGTGATCCATCAGCACCATCATTTCCTATCAGTTCTACATCATACCACCGTTCCACATTCCATATCTAATGATTCATTTCGTATCTAGGCGATACCATATGTAATAATTCTATAAAGCAATATGAATACATATCACAAATAGCATATGAAAAGTATTACACACATGGTGTACATACAACATTCAAACAAGTATCTCGTGAGATACATACATACCAGTGCACATCACACACAATAAACCAAACAACGCACGCCCCGCGTACCAACCATAACCAACAAAATCAATTCACTGTATGTCATGCATACGAAACCATTCACTGTATGCCATGCATACTAAACAAATAAACCTCGTATGCCCCGCACACCACCAATTCTTTGTATGCAATGCATACTAAACAACCAAAACTTAGTGCACACATGTGCACAGCCAAGAGGCTCTACCCCCCTTAAAAAGGGTTACGCCCCCGTACCCCACAAGTATACAACAGCCGCTCAACAAGAAGCGCTGGATACTTGGCTCTCAAAGAGTTCTCCAACTCGTGGATTATCCTCATATCAGAGAGACGGTATGACTGTAGCCCTTCTGGGCTCCACAATACATAAAGGATGTGGCACTAAACTAATTGTGCTCTCTCCCAAATTCGTTCTAATGGGCCCACTCGCTCCGTTGAGGTGCAGACCCATGAACATAGGCTCAATTTACCTCTTTTTTTTTCCATTGCTGTGAATCCTCTCATTTGGATCACTAGCATATGCGTGTGTCTTCTCTCACTGATATTCAGTTTGAGGTGTAATATGACATTGGCTACTGTTAGTACTTAGTGCTCTTTGCACTTGTCTTTGTAATACTAAGACGTACCAGCCTATATGTCCACAAAGATGATGTTTGTCATCCATGTCTCCTGGTAGGTTTGTTCCAGAGTAACACACTGTTGTAGTTATTATTTTTTTTATACACACTCGTGTTGATATCCACTTTATCTTTCTGCATTCCCACTAGATTAATAACTGCACGAGTGCAATACCAAAACACTCAGTCATACAGAGTGCAGAGGCGTAAACGCTCAACAGCTAATATCCAATGAGGCAAACAGAAAAGATGTGCGAATTATCCTGTGAGTGGTACATTCCGAATCCACTGTTCCTTGAGTAAGGTTTCTGCTATCATATAGCTTTATCTTTTCTCCTTGCGTAGTCACGCGTTTATATCCATATCATCTGGTAGATTTCCTCTGGATTGTAAGAATTTACTCGATCCTTATGAGGATTCTACATATTTTTCCGTCCATAACGGGTTTTCCTGTTTCTTATTTTTTTTGGGTTCCTGTCCTTGAACGGTTTCCCTGTCTTCACCGTATACTGTCTACTGTTCTCTGTTGATGGTTCTTGATTTCCTTAGCCCGTTGGTTTAACTGCGGCTCTTCTCGTCCATCTTCGAGGCAATCCGTCTTACTGTCCGTAGTACGGAGTTGACTACTTCTCGTGTTCCCAACACTACTTGTCTACTTGCATGGGGTACCGTACTGATACATTACTACTTACCCGACTAACTCATAAATAAGTCTGTCAGGCCCACATGCTCCTATCGGAGTGCGGTCGTCCCATGTCTTGTTTAGTAAACTGGTAACGTCTGTCACACGGTTGTTGTGAAGTATTCTTTTGTCAATCTCCCTTTGATGGATATCCCCTTTTTTTTCCTCCTTCTTCTTTTTTTGTCTTCTTTTTGCTTTTTTTTTCCGTCTAATGGTTCATGTTAGCAGTTATCCTGTAATAAGTGCTATTGCCCTGGTGGCATCCGTGGTAATTTGTATCATAGACTGGTATTATTCAACTCGGTGTAAGTAAAATTCGTGCTATATTAGCAAACTCGTTTCTCCTTTTTCGATCTCATTGAGTACAACACATATTCCTTTTCTCCCTTTTTTTTATCATATCTCATCCATAGTTCATATTCGTCCCCTCATCCATGTAATTGGATGCATTGCAGATTGCATAATAGCTTGAGCAACTTGGCTCTCCACTTCCCAACCATCCTCACCGACGGTGGTGCATCTACAAAGGGTATGCTTTTCCATTAGGACTAAAGATTCATCACTAGTAGTGATTAGCATTAAATGCGGTTATACACTGTTGGTATTTGGCTAATAGGCCCTGTCTAAAAATTCCTCGAACATTTAAGTTGGTGTGTTTTACAGTGACAATGACTGTATAATTTGTCCAGTTGCAGTGGTTGGACTAACGGTCCTCCCATAGTTGCATAGGTTTCGAATCTCAGGGTTTGTATAAAAACGTTTGAAAACATTTTTTTTTGGTATTATATAATAAAAGACTAAAAAAGTAGTTGTTGCGTTGCATTTGCAGTGGCTGTTACTGTTGCTGTTGCTGTTGTTGCACTTGCTGTAGCAAGTGCGCAAGGCAGATGGAAATTTCAGTGGTTTATTGTCATAGCGCTTGCAATAGCAAGTGCGCCATACAGGTGGAAATTCTGGTTCAGTAATTCCCGGTCTCATTGACTCTGCGTCATAGAGTATAGCTACATGATAATGTAAGCTTAAACATCCTGTTCATATATATTATCCGTCAAAGTTTAAAGCTTATAGGTACTGAGTACACACAACTAATCCCAAAGTCTTACACAAAAGGAGAGTGGTCCTCGACACACTCTCACACATTTACAACATAGCTTCGTCTAACATCCAAGGTAAGTACATAGAAAGTAAACAAGGTCTTCCACCAGCGGTCTCATGGAGTTAGGGTACTCATGCCCTATCTACTCCCTTGCCTTTATAGGCTCCAGCATCAGTAGATGTCTGGCCATCCTGACCGCCTCGTGGTACTCCAGATCCTCCAGCTGAGGTCTTCTGAGTATTCTTTGGTGGCCTGTAGTTACGGCCCTCTGGGTTCATCCAGCATTCAAATTCCCTATGGCCCTCCTTGTGGCAGCACCGACACTCGACTTTGCGGCCTTCGCAGTCGACCCCAGGATGGTCTTTCCCACAACGCTTACAGTAAAAATGGCGCTGGGGCTGTCCGGTGCCTGATGGTAGTATTTAAGTTTAAGTTAAAATCTGGCGGTATAAAGGTTAAGGTTACACTTTAATTTAAGAGGTAGGTGTTCTCACCCTTAGGAGGTGCAGATCTCAGAGGCTTAGCATCAATAGTTGGGCCGGTCAACTGAAGGACGGGCTCTTTTCCCTTTGTTCCCTGGTGACCCTGCTGCCCTTTCTTTTTAAAGAATTTCCTGTTCAAGGTTTCGGGTTAACTTCCATGAGGTATTTAATATAGTAAACAATTTAGAGTGGGATAAGTCTTTACTTTCCCTTCTTCTGGCCATCGCCTGGAGATACTCCTCCACCCTCAGACTCTCCCTCAGGGTTCTTTCTCTTCTTTGCCCCTAGAGTCTCTTCCCGAGTCTGGAGCATTAGCTCCGTCCTCGAGGCAGCGTCGTAACACTCCTGGAATCTCATTGGTAAGTTCTCACAACGTTAATTGGTAATGTAATAGGTAATGAATTTATGGCTTTTAGGTTAATACCTGGATGGTAGTGTAGAGGGTAGCACCCATTGCCATCTGGATGCGGAACAGCAATCCTCCCCGGAATTTCTCGATCTTAACGGTTTCTGAGTAGTCAACACCGGGGATGAAGTCCAGCAGACCAATGAATCGAGCGTAGTACTCATCCACGGTCAGACCTTCTTGGGTCAATGTTTCAAACTCATGGCGCTTCTTCTGCTTGAGGTGCGCCGGGTAGTACTTCCCTCTCAGTAATTCAACAAAGGTAGCCCACGAAAAGTCGGGCGTAGCCAGGTACTGGTCCTTGACCAACCTCCACCAAGTGCTGGTTGCATCCTTCAGATGGAAAGCAGCAATGACGACCTTCTTGTCGTCAGGTACTTGTAAGGCTTCAAATGCTTTCTCGTGTTCAAACAATGTAACGCTCCAAAGCTACGGGGTCTGGTTCCCCTGAATATGTAGGTGGTCGGGTCTCGCTAACTGACTTCAGCCAGTTCGTTTCCCTGGGCTGTGGCGGGTGGGCTGGTGCTCCTCCTATCTGAGTACCCAACTGTGCAAGAACGGCTGCAACCGTCTCAGCAACTCCTGGAATGCCGGGGTCACCGCCTCCACCTCTACCAGTACCACGCCCTCTAGTTCCACCAGACATCTGTAGTACAGTATGTCACATAAATACTCGGTAAATTACCGTACACAACCAATAGATATTAAGTTGCCTTAAGGCTAACCTGTCACGCTATTTGCGTTCCTAGACACAGTATCCTTTTAAGATGAATCGTCTCCTACTTCTCAAATGTTTCCCGTAATTTCCCAAGTCCTAAGCTCACTGTCTTAACCTATTATCTCGTCATCAGAGCAGTACTCCCGCTCTGATACCACTTTTGTAACACCCCTCTCCACAATCACGTAATAATCTCTCACGTAGCAATAAATAAAACGTCTCGCAGCGGAAAAATAAATAACAATTACAAAACTCACTCGGGTGTCACCGGCCGTTACTCGCCCATGCGAGCAACGCAGCCAAACTACATCCAACTTCCAATACAAATAAACTGCTAACCGCTGTGATAACGAGAAACTCCTATACATCATACTAAGTCCATAAATCATATACATCGACAAGTGAGCATCTACCCAATCCTGAAAAATACACAACCTTACCATATTACAATTCACCATCCTCATTGCTACACAACATCTCCATGTGTAGTAACAAAAGCAAAACTCCCATTACCCTGTACCTGCTCTTCAGCTCCGACAATGATCAACAACCTGAAATGGTGTAGTATCAGCGATAGACGCTGAGTATGCCGGGCCTGGACCCTAAAGGTCACTTGTCATTTTAACCATCTTATTATTAGATTGGTTTCATGCTTTTCCATTTTACAGTTATAATCAATACTGAAGCATAAATGTAAAATATACATAATCATCCAGCCAAATATCCATAAACATTTAACCATCCATCCAACCAAAAAGTCATAGAATATATCAAACAACATTTGATTTCGAACGTATCGAGTATTAACAATATTGTACAATGTACAATCGCCGTAGCGTTCACCATCCACTATCAATTTATTTTAGTTTGGCTTTCAAGCCCCATCCATATGTACAATGTACATTCGCCGTAGCGTACAGTTTCCATATTTAATTTATCTTAGCCTTGTAGGCTCCATCCAACCATGTTTGATTATTAATATCAGTTGGGCGTCATGTTAGGACAACCCGATAACCTCACCATGGACAGTAGTCCCCCGTACACATAAAGGTGCTCATTTCGCCAGAGGTCCGGAGGCCCTTGACTCACTTATGTCTGGTAAGACGTCCATAAAAAGGCCGTAGCACCTGATCCACGATCCAGTTTGGGCTCGTGGATATACCTGGAGCGGAATCCAATTAGGAAATCAGGAATCACCCAAATGCGCAACCAAGTAGTTCGTAAACTACCGGGATTCCTCACCTCATCTCATACCATCTCTCTCTCATAATGTTTAACATATGCTCTTAGTCTTATGGAGAATAATTATTAATCAGCGGCCCAATGGGTCACGCATACCTAGAAGTAATCTAGGTTATGTTCATGTTCGAGATCCATGCTCTAGAGACCGACAATGTCGTGACTCATCCTAAGTGTTTTACTTAGGTTACCATATACTTAATATTAATATCATGGTATTATATCAAGTAACCGTCATGTCATCACAACGCATATGTATGTTTATATAAGTCGATCTATAGTCGACGTAGTGTTAGTCCCGTAGGACGCTCGTGCATAAATAAATAATGCAGTAACACTTAATCACATACATGTAACCACACACATAACACACAAGTTATATCAACCAAATCCGAGCCCAAGGAGCAACCTTAGGTCAACTCGGATCAAACCCCTTTACATACCGTTCACCCTGATCGTATTACGGTGGAGTATGAATCAGCAAGATCCTATGCCCCGTGTAGTCCGCTAGCTCGTCAAGCGTCTTGTCAGAAGTACAATCTAAAACGGTATTCAAACTATAAGTCAGTCTCCATGACCAACTACATCCGGTATTTCCGAATACAAGTAACCCCGACGGTTCACCCCTGTTTTCTACAGTTGTTACGGGTTTCTCTAAAACAGTCGGTTTTGTTACTTAAAACGCGTACATCATAATATTTCCACCGTTAAGTTTAATTCGTTGTATTTCTTTTTAATCTTATCCACCATCTAGTTTAGGTACATAACCTATAGTTGCATGTATTCATGCATGATTGTATTATATTATTATTTTTGTATTGTATCCAAACCTCATAACTTATAGTTCATAACTATATACCTTTTTTTTAAAATGACCACCACCATTAAATCATATGGTTTCTAACCAAATATTTATCCACCTTATATACATTATCCTTGTGTACCACGTAGGTAAGTTTCATGAGTTTAATAAACTCTTATATTTTATGTTACTTTTTATCATCTTTTATTAGACGATTATTCCCATTAGTTGTATTGTATTGTACAACTTATATTAAGATTGTTATCCCAATATTATGTAACATTTTATGTTGTATATTTACAACTTCTAAGGTTTATTCAATAAATACCTTAGTTACTAAATCCCATTTACTTATAGTTTGTCACATTATTTTATGTGAGTACCCTTCCTTATATTAATTCCATCTAAACCATATAACTGTCATAACATTTATAACATTATAGACCTTAGTCTAAAATTCATCTTCCAACTCTTATTAACTCGGTATAGCCCTTAACTTCATTTAAATCCCATTTTGACCACATAACATTATGTAATGTTATACCATATACTAATCATACTATGTGATATTTTTTTTATTCCCTTTAACTTATAACCTCTAGTTTTTATACAAAACTATTTTATATTACCTCTTAGGCACCATAAGAAAATCTTATTCTTTTCCTTAGACCATAGTTTCCTTAATCTACAAAATCACCCTTAACTTATACCATGTTATATACACCATTTAATATAACATTTCTAACTTATGAAAGAGTATAACCTATAGTTATTTTTTTGTAAATTCCGAACAGCCCTTGTGCTATTCTATAATTGCCATTTGGCCCTATTTATAACATATAGTTCTTCCATATCATTAAAACCATATATTATACATATATCTTAATAAATACTCTTGTATAATTCTAAAAATCTCCAAATTCCACCAAAGGGTTATAAATATCCTATTAACCCATATACTTCTGGTATTTACCATTCCACCCTCTATATTTCTCCAAAGTGTCATAATGACATAATAACTATATATTGTACATATATAGTTCATTTTAATTCCAAAAACAACCAAATAAATTCCTAAAAATTCCTAATAGCCCATGGGTGTTTAAAACACCATTGTACACCCTTTATTTTCGGTAATAACATATTCACCACATATGTTATAAAAATATTACCTTAAGATACTTATCTTATTATAAAACCTTAAATAAGTTATTTAACTTATCTAATTTGGTCAAAACCTAGCATATGGTCAAGGTTGACCACCTCAATATTTCCTTGACCACCAATTCCTTATAATTACGGTTTTAACCCCTAAGTTTCCAAAATTCACCATTTAACCCCCAAAACTTTATAAAATCTTATAAACTTTATTTTAACTCCTTTTTACCTCTAATTTTTGGCCTAATTTTTCTAAAGCCCCTAAATTTAATTTAATTACACTATAACCCCTTATTCATTTCGGTAATAATTATATATCACCTAAACTTAAATAAAAGCTTGTAAATGCATAAATAAAATGGCCTAAAATACATGGCCTTATTACAAACATTTGCTCACAAAATAAATTACACATAAATGTCCCAAAAATACTTATAATTCTCGGCCTCACCATAGATTCTTTGTTTAATTACCAAACTTCCACACAATGTCTTAAATTTGACAATTATGCTTATTTAATCACTTAGATAAATTTACTAAGCCATTTCTTTAAACATTTTAAGGTCAAAAATGACCTTACTACCATGTTCTCTCACGGCAATAATTATAGAAATAGCTTAGAACATTTTAACTTAGCAAAGTTAATGTTTAAGTGATTTATACCTTGATTTAGCTTAGATTAAGCCTTGTTTGGATTCGCCACCTTAAGGAGAGTTTCTCCAAAGCTTGATTTACTTGTCCTCATGTAGAAAACAAGACATGATTAAACTCCAAACATGAGCTAACCATGAGAAGTAATTTAAGTCATGAAAATCATTGATTTTTACCTTAGATCTTCAAGCTTGATATAGATCTACTTTGGCCCTATTTTTCCAGAAGAGAAAGAGTATCAAAACACTCTCAAGAACAAGGTATAAAACCGTGGGTGAATTAGCTTGGAAGATAGCTAAGTTTTACCTTGTTTAAGATGCCAAAATGGTGTTTTTGGCTTGGATCTAGCTACTCCTTGTAGATCTTGGTATACCAACTGAATCTACATGAAAAGGAGAAGAAAATAAGGCTAGGGAACCAAGGTTTACAACCAAAATTCTCAAGGAAGAAGAGATATGTGCTTAGAGCACATTTTTACCTTAAATGGTCAAGACTTGAACTTTCTTCCTTAGATCTGGTTATGGCCGAAAATATTTCTTCATTTAACCTCCAAGACACTCTACATAGATGTATAGAAAAGGTTGGAGTCTAGATCAATCAAAAAGGGAAAGAAAGATGAAGAAAATGGGCATTTTTATGCCTTAGAAGCTTACCTAGAGCTTGAGCTCTCTCCAATGGAGCTTGGAGACTTACCTACGGTGGAAGAGGAGCCAAAGAGAGCCCAAGGCCGGAGCAATCTCGGCTGAAGAGGAAGAATGAAAGGGAATGACCTAAATTAAGCTTAAAGTCATTTTTTGAATATTTTATGTCATTATTGTTTTGATGACTCACCAATGACTGATTGGAGTTGAATAATTGAAGCTCAATCAGTGGAGACAAGAGGAGGGGACAGCCGTCCAAGATAAGAGAAGGTGGGTGGTGTTTGATTCCAATTTGATTCAAAATGGAGTAAATAATGATACTTTAAGCTATTATTGGAAGTGAGTCATCAATCCTTGGCTTGTTCTTCTTGGAGCACCGAAATACAAGGAGGAAGAGGGGCTCCAAATCGGCTGGCTTCATCACATGGGTAAGCAAGTGGTAAGTTACTTTTTGTTTTATAAGGTAAAGTTCACTTTTACTTATTTTATGCAAAAGTAATGTAGTATATTTAATTGTCACATGGGTTTTGTCACATGGTCTGGTAGGAGACTTAATAATCTGATTTTATGCAGTCCAATTCGTGGTCAATGGTCAACATTGACCAACTTAGTCAATGTTGACCCAAACGGGCCCCACTTTAGGGTTTTATTAATATTTTAATATTAAATTTGTAAAAATTCATAAATTCCTGGAATTAAATTCCTAATATCATATAATGTGATATTTTATTATATTTAAAGGTAATTATAACCTTTTTGCCCAATTAAAACCAATTTAGAAGACAATTACACAAAAACGTGCTTTAAGGAGTTTTAGTGCACATTTTGTGTCGCAAGGTGTTTCTGAGCTCTGTTTTCTTTGACAACGGTTTTTTTGTGCTCCTTACATGATATTTGATCATGGTATCCAATTTTATATCATTTAGAGGTCATTAGACCTTTAAGGTATTCTTAGAGCATATATTTGCCCTTTTTGACCTTAAAGCATGAAAGTGCTTTTTCTTTGTGTTGGAGTGTTTCCCAACGGTTGTAATATGTTTAGAAATGTGTTAATATGCTTAGGACAAATGTTTAGGTCCTAAGAAGTTCATTTGGGTATTTATTTACCCTTAACAGTCAAAGGGTGCAACATCTTGTTTTGTGTTGACCACTGTTGTTCTCAGTTGACTTTTAAGGCATGTTTAGGCCTTAATTAATGTAATTAAATATTTAATCCATGTTTTATTAGTTTGGGGTATTTCAATCTACCCCCCTTAAAAAGACTTCGTCCCTAAGTCTCTTGATCATATAGGTAAGTATATATAAATGTATAACTACCCATTATTCCCATAATGTATATCTATGTGATATATCATTTACACACATCGTATTGCGCTTAGACAGCACGTAGCCATCACGTTGTGGCGTTATTTCATTCATATATGGATATAGGTGATCCATCAGCACCATCATTTCCTATCAGTTCTACATCATACCACCGTTCCACATTCCATATCTAATGATTCATTTCGTATCTAGGCGATACCATATGTAATAATTCTATAAAGCAATATGAATACATATCACAAATAGCATATGAAAAGTATTACACACATGGTGTACATACAACATTCAAACAAGTATCTCGTGAGATACATACATACCAGTGCACATCACACACAATAAACCAAACAACGCACGCCCCGCGTACCAACCATAACCAACAAAATCAATTCACTGTATGTCATGCATACGAAACCATTCACTGTATGCCATGCATACTAAACAAATAAACCTCGTATGCCCCGCACACCACCAATTCTTTGTATGCAATGCATACTAAACAACCAAAACTTAGTGCACACATGTGCACAGCCAAGAGGCTCTACCCCCCTTAAAAAGGGTTACGCCCCCGTACCCCACAAGTATACAACAGCCGCTCAACAAGAAGCGCTGGATACTTGGCTCTCAAAGAGTTCTCCAACTCGTGGATTATCCTCATATCAGAGAGACAGGTATGACTGTAGCCCTTCTGGGCTCCACAATACATAAAGGATGTGGCACTAAACTAATTGTGCTCTCTCCCAAATTCGTTCTAATGGGCCCACTCGCTCCGTTGAGGTGCAGACCCACGAACATAGGCTCAATTTACCTCTTTTTTTTTCCATTGCTGTGAATCCTCTCATTTGGATCACTAGCATATATGCGTGTGTCTTCTCTCACTGATATTCAGTTTGAGGTGTAATATGACATTGGCTACTGTTAGTACTTAGTGCTCTTTGCACTTGTCTTTGTAATACTAAGACGTACCAGCCTATATGTCCACAAAGATGATGTTTGTCATCCATGTCTCCTGGTAGGTTTGTTCCAGAGTAACACACTGTTGTAGTTATTATTATTTTTTTTATACACACTCGTGTTGATATCCACTTTATCTTTCTGCATTCCCACTAGATTAATAACTGCACGAGTGCAATACCAAAACACTCAGTCATACAGAGTGCAGAGGCGTAAATGCTCAACAGCTAATATCCAATGAGGCAAACAGAAAAGATGTGCGAATTATCCTGTGAGTGGTACATTCCGAATCCACTGTTCCTTGAGCAAGGTTTCTGCTATCATATAGCTTTATCTTTTCTCCTTGCGTAGTCACGCGTTTATATCCATATCATCTGGTAGATTTCCTCTGGATTGTAAGAATTTACTCGATCCTTATGAGGATTCTACATATTTTTCCGTCCATAACGGGTTTTCCTGTTTCTTATTTTTTTTTGGGTTCCTGTCCTTGAACGGTTTCCCTGTCTTCACCGTATACTGTCTACTGTTCTCTGTTGATGGTTCTTGATTTCCTTAGCCCGTTGGTTTAACTGCGGCTCTTCTCGTCCATCTTCGAGGCAATCCGTCTTACTGTCCGTAGTACGGAGTTGACTACTTCTCGTGTTCCCAACACTACTTGTCTACTTGCATGGGGTACCGTACTGATACATTACTACTTACCCGACTAACTCATAAATAAGTCTGCCAGGCCCACATGCTCCTATCGGAGTGCGGTCGTCCCATGTCTTGTTTAGTAAACTGGTAACGTCTGTCACACGGTTGTTGTGAAGTATTCTTTTGTCAATCTCCCTTTGATGGATATCCCCTTTTTTTTCCTCCTTCTTCTTTTTGTCTTCTTTCTTTTTTTTTTTTTTCCGTCTAATGGTTCATGTTATCAGTTATCCTGTAATAAGTGCTATTGCCCTGGTGGCATCCGTGGTAATTTGTATCATAGACTGGTATTATTCAACTCGGTGTAAGTAAAATTCGTGCTATATTAGCAAACTCGTTTCTCCTTTTTCGATCTCATTGAGTACAACACATATTCCTTTTCTCCCTTTTTTTTTATCATATCTCATCCATAGTTCATATTCGTCCCCTCATCCATGTAATTGGATGCATTGCAGATTGCATAATAGCTTGAGCAACTTGGCTCTCCACTTCCCAACCATCCTCACCGACGGTGGTGCATCTACAAAGGGTATGCTTTTCCATTAGGACTAAAGATTCATCACTAGTAGTGATTAGCATTAAATGCGGTTATACACTGTTGGTATTTGGCTAATAGGCCCTGTCTAAAAATTCCTCGAACATTTAAGTTGGTGTGTTTTACAGTGACAATGACTGTATAATTTGTCCAGTTGCAGTGGTTGGACTAACGGTCCTCCCATAGTTGCATAGGTTTCGAATCTCAGGGTTTGTATAAAAACGTTTGAAAACATTTTTTTTTTGGTATATATATAATAAAAGACTAAAAAAGTAGTTGTTGCCGTTGCATTTGCAGTGGCTGTTACTGTTGCTGTTGCTGTTGTTGCACTTGCTGTAGCAAGTGCGCAAGGCAGATGGAAATTTCAGTGGTTTATTGTCATAGCGCTTGCA
Organism: Limonium bicolor; assembly: GCA_023374045.1. Classification (NCBI taxonomy): domain Eukaryota; kingdom Viridiplantae; phylum Streptophyta; class Magnoliopsida; order Caryophyllales; family Plumbaginaceae; genus Limonium; species Limonium bicolor. Next base: position 87,731,205 of record CM041777.1, on the reverse strand, counting down.
ATAGCAAGTGCGCCATACAGGTGGAAATTCTGGTTCAGTAATTCCCGGTCTCATTGACTCTGCGTCATAGAGTATAGCTACATGATAATGTAAGCTTAAACATCCTGTTCATATATATTATCCGTCAAAGTTTAAAGCTTATAGGTACTGAGTACACACAACTAATCCCAAAGTCTTACACAAAAGGAGAGTGGTCCTCGACACACTCTCACACATTTACAACATAGCTTCGTCTAACATCCAAGGTAAGTACATAGAAAGTAAACAAGGTCTTCCACCAGCGGTCTCATGGAGTTAGGGTACTCATGCCCTATCTACTCCCTTGCCTTTATAGGCTCCAGCATCAGTAGATGTCTGGCCATCCTGACCGCCTCGTGGTACTCCAGATCCTCCAGCTGAGGTCTTCTGAGTATTCTTTGGTGGCCTGTAGTTACGGCCCTCTGGGTTCATCCAGCATTCAAATTCCCTATGGCCCTCCTTGTGGCAGCACCGACACTCGACTTTGCGGCCTTCGCAGTCGACCCCAGGATGGTCTTTCCCACAACGCTTACAGTAAAAATGGCGCTGGGGCTGTCCGGTGCCTGATGGTAGTATTTAAGTTTAAGTTAAAATCTGGCGGTATAAAGGTTAAGGTTACACTTTAATTTAAGAGGTAGGTGTTCTCACCCTTAGGAGGTGCAGATCTCAGAGGCTTAGCATCAATAGTTGGGCCGGTCAACTGAAGGACGGGCTCTTTTCCCTTTGTTCCCTGGTGACCCTGCTGCCCTTTCTTTTTAAAGAATTTCCTGTTCAAGGTTTCGGGTTAACTTCCATGAGGTATTTAATATAGTAAACAATTTAGAGTGGGATAAGTCTTTACTTTCCCTTCTTCTGGCCATCGCCTGGAGATACTCCTCCACCCTCAGACTCTCCCTCAGGGTTCTTTCTCTTCTTTGCCCCTAGAGTCTCTTCCCGAGTCTGGAGCATTAGCTCCGTCCTCGAGGCAGCGTCGTAACACTCCTGGAATCTCATTGGTAAGTTCTCACAACGTTAATTGGTAATGTAATAGGTAATGAATTTATGGCTTTTAGGTTAATACCTGGATGGTAGTGTAGAGGGTAGCACCCATTGCCATCTGGATGCGGAACAGCAATCCTCCCCGGAATTTCTCGATCTTAACGGTTTCTGAGTAGTCAACACCGGGGATGAAGTCCAGCAGACCAATGAATCGAGCGTAGTACTCATCCACGGTCAGACCTTCTTGGGTCAATGTTTCAAACTCATGGCGCTTCTTCTGCTTGAGGTGCGCCGGGTAGTACTTCCCTCTCAGTAATTCAACAAAGGTAGCCCACGAAAAGTCGGGCGTAGCCAGGTACTGGTCCTTGACCAACCTCCACCAAGTGCTGGTTGCATCCTTCAGATGGAAAGCAGCAATGACGACCTTCTTGTCGTCAGGTACTTGTAAGGCTTCAAATGCTTTCTCGTGTTCAAACAATGTAACGCTCCAAAGCTACGGGGTCTGGTTCCCCTGAATATGTAGGTGGTCGGGTCTCGCTAACTGACTTCAGCCAGTTCGTTTCCCTGGGCTGTGGCGGGTGGGCTGGTGCTCCTCCTATCTGAGTACCCAACTGTGCAAGAACGGCTGCAACCGTCTCAGCAACTCCTGGAATGCCGGGGTCACCGCCTCCACCTCTACCAGTACCACGCCCTCTAGTTCCACCAGACATCTGTAGTACAGTATGTCACATAAATACTCGGTAAATTACCGTACACAACCAATAGATATTAAGTTGCCTTAAGGCTAACCTGTCACGCTATTTGCGTTCCTAGACACAGTATCCTTTTAAGATGAATCGTCTCCTACTTCTCAAATGTTTCCCGTAATTTCCCAGTCCTAAGCTCACTGTCTTAACCTATTATCTCGTCATCAGAGCAGTACTCCGCTCTGATACCACTTTTGTAACACCCCTCTCCACAATCACGTAATAATCTCTCACGTAGCAATAAATAAAACGTCTCGCAGCGGAAAAATAAATAACAATTACAAAACTCACTCGGGTGTCACCGGCCGTTACTCGCCCATGCGAGCAACGCAGCCAAACTACATCCAACTTCCAATACAAATAAACTGCTAACCGCTGTGATAACGAGAAACTCCTATACATCATACTAAGTCCATAAATCATATACATCGACAAGTGAGCATCTACCCAATCCTGAAAAATACACAACCTTACCATATTACAATTCACCATCCTCATTGCTACACAACATCTCCATGTGTAGTAACAAAAGCAAAACTCCCATTACCCTGTACCTGCTCTTCAGCTCCGACAATGATCAACAACCTGAAATGGTGTAGTATCAGCGATAGACGCTGAGTATGCCGGGCCTGGACCCTAAAGGTCACTTGTCATTTTAACCATCTTATTATTAGATTGGTTTCATGCTTTTCCATTTTACAGTTATAATCAATACTGAAGCATAAATGTAAAATATACATAATCATCCAGCCAAATATCCATAAACATTTAACCATCCATCCAACCAAAAAGTCATAGAATATATCAAACAACATTTGATTTCGAACGTATCGAGTATTAACAATATATTGTACAATGTACAATCGCTGTAGCGTTCACCATCCACTATCAATTTATTTTAGTTTGGCTTTCAAGCCCCATCCATATGTACAATGTACATTCGCCGTAGCGTACAGTTTCCATATTTAATTTATCTTAGCCTTGTAGGCTCCATCCAACCATGTTTGATTATTAATATCAGTTGGGCGTCATGTTAGGACAACCCGATAACCTCACCATGGACAGTAGTCCCCCGTACACATAAAGGTGCTCATTTCGCCAGAGGTCCGGAGGCCCTTGACTCACTTATGTCTGGTAAGACGTCCATAAAAAGGCCGTAGCCACCTGATCCACGATCCAGTTTGGGCTCGTTGGATATAACCTGGAGCGGAATCCAATTAGGAAACCCCTCAGTGATCACAAATGCGCAACCAAGTAGTTCGTAAACTACCGGGATTCCTCACCTCATCTCATACCATCTCTCTCTCATAATGTTTAAGATATGCTCTTAGTCTTATGGAGAATAATTATTAATCAGCGGCCCAATGGGTCACGCATACCTAGAAGTAATCTAGGTTATGTTCATGTTCGAGATCCATGCTCTAGAGACCGACAATGTCGTGACTCATCCTAAGTGTTTTACTTAGGTTACCATATACTTAATATTAATATCATGGTATTATATCAAGTAACCGTCATGTCATCACAACGCATATGTATGTTTATATAAGTCAATCTATAGTCGACGTAGTGTTAGTCCCGTAGGACGCTCGTGCATAAATAAATAATGCAGTAACACTTAATCACATACATGTAACCACACACATAACACAAGTTATATCAACCAAATCCGAGCCCAAGGAGCAACCTTAGGTCAACTCGGATCAAACCCCTTTACATACCGTTCACCCTGATCGTATTACGGTGGAGTATGAATCAGCAAGATCCTATGCCCCGTGTAGTCCGCTAGCTCGTCAAGCGTCTTGTCAGAAGTACAATCTAAAACGGTATTCAAACTATAAGTCAGTCTCCATGACCAACTACATCCGGTATTTCCGAATACAAGTAACCCCGACGTCGGTTCACCCCTGTATTCTACAGTTGTTACGGGTTTCTCTAAAACAGTCGGTTTTGTTACTTAAAACGCGTACGTCATAATATTTCCACTGTTAAGTTTAATACGTTGTATTTATTTTTAATCTTATCCACCATCTAGTTTAGGTACATAACCTATAGTTGCATGCATTCATGCATGATTGTATTATATTATTATTTTTGTATCCAAACCTCATAACTTATAGTTCATAACTATATACCTTTTTTTTTTAAAATGACCACCACCATTAAATCATATGGTTTCTAACCAAAATATTTATCCACCTTATATACATTATCCTTGTGTATGTATATATTTACCACGTAGGTAAGTTTCATGAGTTTAATAAACTCTTATATTTTATGTTACTTTTTATCATCTTTTATTAGACGATTATTCCCATTAGTTGTATTGTATTGTACAACTTATATTAAGATTGTTATCCCAATATTATGTAACATTTTATGTTGTATATTTACAACTCCTAAGGTTTATTCAATAAAAACCTTAGTTACTAAATCCCATTTACTTATAGTTTGTCACATTATTTTATGTGAGTACCCTTCCGTATATTAATTCCATCTAAACCATATAACTGTCATAACATTTATAACATTATAGACCTTAGTCTAAAATTCATCTTCCAACTCTTATTAACTCGGTATAGCCCTTAACTTCATTTAAATCCCATTTTGACCACATAACATTATGTAATGTTATACCATATACTAATATCATACTATGTGATACTTTTTTTATTCCCTTTAACTTATAACCTCTAGTTTTTATACAAAACTATTTTATATTACCTCTTAGGCACCATAAGAAAATCTTATTCTTTTCCTTAGACCATAGTTTCCTTAATCTACAAAATCACCCTTAACTTATACCATGTTATATATACCATTTAACATAACATTTACTTATGAAAGAGTATAACCTATGGTTATTTTTTTGTAAATTCCGAACAGCCCTTGTGCTATTCTATAATTGCCATTTGGCCCTATTTATAACATATAGTTCTTCCATATCATTAAAACCATATATTATACACATATCTTAATAAATACTCTTGTATAATTCTAAAAATCTCCAAATTCCACCAAAGGGTTATAAATATCCTTATTAACCCATACACTTCCGGTATTTACCATTCCACCCTCTATATTTCTCCAAAGTGTCATAATGACATAATAACTATATATTGTACATATATAGTTCATTTTAATTCCAAAAACAACCAAATAAATTCCTAAAAATTCCTAATAGGCCATGGGTGTTTAAAATACCATTGTACACCCTTTATTTTCGGTAATAACATATTCACCACATATGTTATAAAAATATTACCTTAAGATACTTATCTTATTATAAAACCTTAAATAAGTTATTTAACTTATCTAATTTGGTCAAAACCTAGCATATGGTCAAGGTTGACCACCTCAATATTTCCTTGACCACCAATTCCTTATAATTACGGTTTTAACCCCAAAGTTTCCAAAATTCACCATTTAACCCCCAAAACTTTATAAAATCTTATAAACTTTATTTTAACTCCTTTTTACCTCTAATTTTCAGCCTTATTTTTCTAAAGCCCCTAAATTTAATTTAATTACACTATAACCCCTTATTCATTTCGGTAAATAATATCACCTAAACTTAAATAAAAGCTTGTAAATGCATAAATAAAATGGCCTAAAATACATGGCCTTATTACAAACATTTGCTCACAAAATAAATTACACATAAATGTCCCAAAAATACTTATAATTCTTGGCCTCACCATAGATTCTTTGTTTAATTACCAAACTTCCACACAATGTCTTAAATTTGACAATTATGCTTATTTAATCACTTAGATAAATTTACTAAGCCATTTCTTTAAACATTTTAAGGTCAAAAATGACCTTACTACCATGTTCTCTCATGGCAATAATTATAGAAATAGCTTAGAACATTTTAACTTAGCAAAGTTAATGTTTAAGTGATTTATACCTTGATTTAGCTTAGATTAAGCCTTGTTTGGATTCGCCACCTTAAGGAGAGTTTCTCCAAAGCTTGATTCACTTGTCCTCATGTAGAAAACAAGACATGATTAAACTCCAAACATGAGCTAACAATGAGAAGTAATTTAAGTAATGAAAATCATTGATTTTTACCTTAGATCTTCAAGCTTGATATAGATCTACTTCGGCCCTATTTTTTCCAGAAGAGAAAGAGTATCAAAACACTCTCAAGAACAAGGTATAAAACCGTGGGTGAATTAGCTTGGAAGATAGCTAAGTTTTACCTTGTTTAAGATGCCAAAAATGGTGTTTTTGGCTTGGATCTAGCTACTCCTTGTAGATCTTGGTATACCAACTGAATCTACATGAAAAGGAGAAGAAAATAAGGCTAGGGAACCAAGGTTTACAACCGAAATTCTCAAGGAAGAAGAGATATGTGCTTAGAGCACATTTTTACCTTAAATGGTCAAGACTTGAACTTTCTTCCTTAGATCTGGTTATGGCCGAAAATATTTCTTCCTTTAACCTCCAAGACACTCTACATAGATGTATAGAAAAGGTTGGAGTCTAGATCAATCGAAAAGGGAAAGAAAGATGAAGAAAATGGGCATTTTTATGCCTTAGAAGCTTACCTAGAGCTTGAGCTCTCTCCAATGGAGCTTGGAGACTTACCTACGGTGGAAGAGGATCCAAAGAGAGCCCAAGGCTGGAGCAATCTCGGCTGAAGAGGAAGAATGAAAGGGAATGACCTAAATTAAGCTTAAAGTCATTTTTTGAATATTTTATGTCATTATTGTTTTGATGACTCACCAATGACTGATTGGAGTTGAATAATTGAAGCTCAATCAGTGGATACAAGAGGAGGGGACATCCGTCCAAGATAAGAGAAGGTGAGTGGTGTTTGATTCCAATTTGATTCAAAATGAAGTAAATAATGATACTTTAAGCTATTATTGGAAGTGAGTCATCAATCCTTGGCTTGTTCTGCTTGGAGCACTGAAATACAAGGAGGAAGAGGGGCTCCAAATCGGCTGGCTTCATCACATGGGTAAGCAAGTGGTAAGTTACTTTTTGTTTTATAAGGTAAAGTTCACTTTTACTTATTTTATGCAAAGTAATGTAGTATATTTAATTGTCACGTGGGTTTTGTCACATGGTCTGGTAGGAGACTTAATAATCTGATTTTATGCAGTCCAATTCGTGGTCAATGGTCAACATTGACCAACTTAGTCAATGTTGACCCAAACGGGCCCCACTTTAGGGTTTTATTAATATTTTAATATTAAATTTGTAAAAATTCGTAAATTCCTGGAATTAAATTCCTAATATCATATAATATGATATTTTATTATATTTAAAGGTAATTATAACCTTTTTGCCCAATTAAAACCAATTTAGAAGACAATTACACAAAAACGTGCTTTAAGGAGTTTTAGTGCACATTTTGTGTCGCAAGGTGTTTCTGAGCTCTGTTTTCTTTGAAAACAGTTTTGTTGTGCTCCTTACATGATATTTGATCATGGTATCCAATTTTATATCATTTAGAGGTCATTAGACCTTTAAGGTATTCTTAGAGCACATATTTGCCCTTTTTGACCTTGAAGCATGAAAGTGCTTTTTCTTTGTGTTGGAGTGTTGCCCAACGGTTGTAATATGTTTAGAAATGTGTTAATATGCTTAGGACAAATTTTTAGGTCCTAAGAAGTTCATTTGGGTATTTATTTACCCTTAACAGTCAAAGGGTGCAACATCTTGTTTTGTGTTGACCACTGTTGTTCTCAGTTGACTTTTAAGGCATGTTTAGGCCTTAATTAATGTAATTAAATATTTAATCCATGTTTTATTAGTTTGGGGTATTTCACCAACTCCTCCTCATTGTCTTCACATTCATTCTCCTTAAGGAGATCCTGTCAGAACTTTCGTTGCATAAGAATTACTCCTTGTGATGTATGCAAAAACTCGATACCCAGAAAAAAATGTAAACTCCTAAGATCCTTAATCTTAAAATTGTCATCCAAGGCTTGCTTAAGCTGATCTATGTCCTCCTGATGTGTACCAACCAGTAACATATCACCGACATAAACAACAACATAGAGCAAGTGGGCACCACTGGTTCTGTAAAACAAAGAATAATCATTCTTGGATTGGCAAAACCCAAGAGTTTTAAGAAAGAAAGCTAACTTAGAAAACCACTGACATGAAGCCTGTTTCAAGCCATAGTGAGAACGTTTTAACAAACAAGCTTTATTATATCTAGAAACATCCAGACTTGGAGGCACCTTCATATATACCTCTTCATCAAGGTCTACATGTAAGAAAACATTATTAACATCCAGCTCATTTACAATCTACCTGTTATGAAGAGCCACAACAAGAAGAGCACGAATTGTGGTCTGATAAGTGCAAAATATATCTACTTTTAAGGCTATAATTCTTCCTATTTTGACAATAATTCATGCCATATTTCTCACTTATCATATGTTTTCCTTAGATTTATGTTTTGATGTGAACTGGTACATTTTATATGTCTAATGCGGGAAAAAGTCTAAGAAATGCATAGATTTTCTCATGAGGATTCCAACACAATAAACGGGGAGCAAAACGGAGCTAACACGAAGAATCTAGGCCCCGTGGAAGTTGTGTCCAACCTTGCGTCCGAACGTGCAAGACCTGACAAAGGCCGAGACTATCTAGAGGAGATGTTCGGACTTGTGTCCGGACTTGCATGTCTGGACACAAGCCGAGAGAAATTTCACGCGACGCAAACAGAGGTGTCCGGACACATGTACGGACGCGACCGAATTTTCTGTCCTGACGCAGCGTTTTAATCAGAATCAGAAGATATAAATTCTAAATCATTCGCTACATCTATTTAAGCATCATGTTAGGTTTTTTAGGGGGATACGCCCACAACAGGGGCTTAGCACCTCTCATTCTCTTCACCACCGTACACCATCTCCATCAACACTAGAACCACGTTCATCCACATACGTTCATCACCACTACACCACACCATCACAAACCACACCACCACAGTATTGATCACCAGACCACCACCACTACCATACCACATATCACATATTGGTTCTAACGGATGATCAACGTGACGGCGGAGTCGGAGCGGGGAGCCGGAGTCAACTTGCTAATTGGAGTTTTCTCTACTCTTCCTCTTATTTCGTTTAATGATTTTCTCTGTTATTTTTGTTATTTTTATATTTATGTTTAAGTAGTTAGTTTATCTCCCCGGATTGGGGTAGCAAACCGGATCTTTATATTTATTTTGTAATCTTTTCACTAATATATTAATGCAATAGTTTAATTCCCGCTCTTCATGTGTTTTAATTCTTTGATCAATTATTAAAGTAATACTTGTGGTTTTCTAATCAAAATGCGGCGCTGAGATTTAGTTAACAAGATATAGGAAGTTACTATGGATTAACGACTAGAAGCATGGTTTTTCTATAGGTTACTCTGTCTCCAATAGGAATTAGTTATAAAGCGATTGGTTAGAATTGACTTGGGCATCGTTTGTGGCTTGTTACTTCTGCCAGTTAGAATTCGTTGTACAAGGATTGGTCAACAGATTAATTAAAATTCCTGAGTTTATTGTAGAATAAGGGTAAAGTTTATTTATAGATCAATAAAGTGAAGGTTGGCAAAACAATCAGGGGTGCTTTTTTAGATTTAAAAGTTTCATTCTTTATTCCTTTATTTAGTTTATTTTCCCTGTTTTATTATTTCATGCTAGTTTGTTGAGTCATCCTTTTTAGTTAGATTAAGAAAACCTTAAAAGGTGACATTTCCTGTTTTGTCAGTTTAATTTAGTTTCTCAGTTAGTTAATAAATTGTCAATTAATTGAACGAGGTCCCTGAGATTGACAATCCACTTATTCACTAATTCCACAAAACGATAGATACATTGTGTAGGTAGAGACAGTCACATATTTCTGCTACATGGTCATCATAACAACTCGTGAGAAAGTCTCATGATAATCCAGCCCATGGCGTTGAGTAAAGCCTTTAGCCACCAAACGTTCCTTATAGCGCTCAAGAGTGCCATTATACTTGAGTTTAATCTTGTAAACCCATTTGCAACCTATAGTTTTCTTTCCCTTAGGAAAATCTACAATCTCCCAAGTGTTGGTTGCCTCCAGGGCGCTTAGTTCATTCTGCATAGCCTCTCGCCAATGTGCAGAAACAACCATTTTTTTATATGATTGTGGCTCCTCCTCTTTCATAATGCGATCAAACGAAGCATGTAAGCGGTCACAGTGAACCGAAATCTCTAACCAAACAGGGGTGCACTCTACCGCTGAGCTAATAGCCCGTTGTGCGGGCCCTCAGTGGGAGGCCCACTATGCCAAAAGTGAGAGAAACCCCACCCCTCTCTAACCCACCAACCGTTCTGGAGCCGCTGCTCACACTGAAGCCATGTAATCATAACGGAGCCATCTGACTACACCGGAGCCATCCGATCATACTGGAGTCATCCGATCATATCAGAGCCATCCTGAAACTCTGGAGCTAGAAGTTCTACCAAATCCCGAAACTTAAATGCACATCTGGCCAAGACAACCAAAAACAAAACCGAAACATGAGTCCTACACTATAAAAGTCAAGGGCCGCATTAACAGAAAACATTCGACTATCACATCCCTCACAAAAGCAACAAAAAAGCATCCAATCCTAAATCAAACCGCAATCAGAGTTATCCTCAAATCAACCACTAAAAACAACGAGTTTCGGACAACTCAATCAAATTATTATAGGCCCGTCATAAGTCTTGTAGCTAGATGTCAAGATGTCTAGTTGAGGCTCGTCATAAGTCCTCGTACTTCCAATTGCATTCTAGGTCCGTCATAAGTCTCAGAGCTAGATGTCAAGAGGTCTAGTTGAGGCCCGTCATAAGCCCTCATGCACTATGGTCCGATTGTATTTTAGACTCGTCATAAGTCCTAGAGTTAGACACCGAGATCTAGTGGAGGCCCGTCATTAGTCCTCATGCATAACCATTATACCAATTGTATTCTAGGCCTGTCATTAGTCTTAGAACTACACACCGAGATCTAGTTGAGCCCGTCATTAGTCCTCATTCAATTCGATGATGTTCTAGGCCCGTCATTAGTCCTAGAGCTAGACACCAAGATCTAGTTGAGGCCCGTCATTAGTCCTCATGCATAAACCAATATACCGATTGTATTCTAGGCCTGTCATTAGTCCTAGAGCTAGACATCGAGATCTATTTGGGGCCCGTCATTAATCCTCTTACAATTTGGTGATGCATTCTAGGCCCGTCATAAGTCCTATAGCTAGACGTTGAGATCTAGTTGAGGCCCGTCATTAGTTCTCATGCATAACCTATCATTGTTTGTATTATAGGCCCGTCATAAGTCCTAGAGCTAGATGACAAGAGGTCTAGTTGAGGCTCATCATAAGTTCTCTTACATTCAATTATCACATTCTAGGCACGTCATAAGTCCTAGAGCTAGATATCAAGAGGTCTAGTTGAGGCCCGTCATAAGGCCACGTGCACCCACACCCATAAGAACAAATCATAAACCGTTGTGAGAATTTTTGGCGCCCCGTCAACCTTGATCCAATTCTGCAATTCTTCTCTTGCAGAATTGAATCAAGGGGAGCTATCTGTAGACACCAAAAATTCTCAACCCATAAAGCAAATTCCAAAATGATAAATAAAATAATAGGGGTCGTCGCCTTTCTTTTTCAAAACATATTAATTTGTGTGCCAAAACTAAACCCTTGTTTTATGACAAAATTCTTAAATCAATTTTTAAAGTATTTCAGAAAAACACAATTCGTCGAAAATGAATTTTCAACGACAATCCAGTTTAAAAAATTTTGTCATAAAGCAAGGGTTTAGTTTTGGCACACACATTAAAATGTTTTGAAAAAGAAAGGCGACGACCCCTCTTATTTTATTTATCATTTTAGCATAACTGGTTAAGGGTGTTATAGAGGTGTGGGAAAACTCAGGTTTGAATCCCATACAATTGTAGCCGCCTCGGGGCATTTTCTTGGCTTTCCTCATCGCGAATTTGAGCCTAGCTCTTGCGCCACCTTCTAAGGTGGCCACTGCCACATGTAATAATATTAGTGGCACAATGGTATTACAAGAAAATTTTGAAAAAAAAATTAATAAACCGGTGATTCTTTACGTATGAGACGAAGAAAGAAAATTCACCTCACTCACTCACCTTTTGTGCCATGTGTCACACCCTTATTGAGTGAGTAGGAAAAAAAATTCAAAGTGTTATAACTTACAAAATATAAGTGTAAAAATAAAAATAAAAATTATACCATTGTTCATCATAATTCATGCTTTTCAAAACAAGATGTATCATCAATATATTTTGGTAAACTTAAAATTTTATGTTTTACATTGTGATGTGTTACAGAAGTGAATCTTATGTTTACCTAAAATGAATCAATGGTGTTACAGAAGTGAATCTTATGTTTAAGTAAAATGAATCTAGTGTTATAAAAGTAAAAAAATTCTGCTATAAGAGAATTTTGTAAACAGAGATTGTTTAACTAAAGTGAATAAGAGATTTAAGAAAAGTGAATCAAAGATTGTTAAAAATTGAACCTAAACCCTGGACTACAAACCCTACAACTTTCTTTGATGTTTTTTAGCTTTCCTAGGGTGGTTTTTAGGGTGTGTGGTGTAGGGTAATATTTTCTGAAGTTGTTCTATATTTTATAATTTCATCACTGATTCGACTGTTTATTAGAGTTTGTGGTTTAGGTTAGGATCGTTAGACACTAAACCCAGCACTACAAACCCTAAAAGCTTTCCTAGGGTGATTTTTAGGGTGTTTGGGGGGGGGGGGGGGGGGTAGGGAAATTTTTTTACATTAGTTCTACACTTATATTGTCGTTACTGACTCGATAGTTTTTTAGGGTTTGTGGCTACCCTAAACTATGCACTACAAACCCGAAAAATGCCTTCGACATTTTTAGATTTCCTAGTTTATATTATTTAGGGGTTTGGGGGGGGGGGGGTAGGGTAATATTCTTGATTATTTCTACACTTTATATTATCATCACTGACTCGAGAGTTTTTTAAGGTTTTTGATTTAGGGTTTAGGGTCCCTGCACTACAAACCCTAAAAATGCCTTCAACGTTTTTAGCTTTCTTAGGGTGGTTTTTAGGGTGTTTGGGGGGGGGGGGGGGGTGGTGGGGGTTAGGGTAATCTTTTTGGCATTAGTTCTACAATTTATATTGTCATTACTGATTCGACAATTTTTTAGGGTTTGTGGTTAAGGGTTTATTGAAAAAGCGAATATTTCGTTTAAAGAAAGTGAATCACTCGTTTAAGTAAAGTGTATCTTTTATGTAAGAAAAGTGAATCTTATGTTTAAGAAAAATGAATCTTATCACAAATTTATGGGAGAACAATATGAATCCTTCGTTTAAGAAAAGTGAATATTTTGTATAAAATGAGTGAATCAAATGTTTAATAAAAGTGAATCTTACCACAAATTTATACGAGAACAATATGAACCTTTCATTTATTTAAAGGTGAATATTTCGTTGAAGAAAAGTTAATCAAATGTTCATGAAAAATGAATCTTATATTTTAGAAAAGTCAACCTTTTACTTAAATAATGTGAATCCTTTGTTTTCTATAAGTGAATTTTAATTTAAGAAAAGTAAATCTTAAAGATGATTCATTTTGTAAATGAATAAGGTTCATTTTATTATTAAAGAAGATTCATTTTGTTAATGAATAAGATTCACTTAAAAAATACGTAATATATACTCATTCTAAAAACATAGAAATTTAAGTTCACCAAAACATATCCATGATGCATCTTGTTTTGAAGAGCACGAAATATGATGAACAATGGTATAAATTTTGTTTACTATTTTTCTTCTTCAATAGGATTTTGACATCTGTCCCAAGCCATATCATACCCTGACGCACTCCGTGTCGTTCCGTATTTTCTTCTTCGTTTATCGATCTTTCAAAAGAGAGCAAAACAAGAACCAGCCACCATCGTCTTCTTCACTCGCCTCCCGTCACCTTCCTCCTTCTTCTTCCTATTCCGATCTTTATACGCAAAAGAAGAACTAAAACAACCCTAGCCGACATATCGACAATCAGTCGAATTTGGCACCATTCTTTTTTTTCTTATAAAATCTCACACACGATGAAACAAAGATCGATCTCGTTTGTCAACCTTGACCTTCCTCTCTGGATTGATTATCTTCCTCTTTCATCTTTCACTAGTACAAAAACAGTCTATTTCGGCGGTTCCAAACAGCCTATTTCGGCGGTTGTGAACCGCCAAAATGGAGTGCGCCGAGATAGGTGTACAATCCTATCTCGGCGGTTGTTAGCTAAAAACCGCCGAGATAGGCACGTTTTAGAATTTAAAAAACACCTATTTCGGCGGTTCCTAGCTAACAACCGCCGAGATAGGTCCTTTTTTTTAAAAAAAAAAATCAATTTTTCACATCGTCTTCAACCTCTCAGCAGCAGTTCCGGTGATTTTCAAGAGGCGCAGCCACGAGAATGAAGGCGCAGAGCATGTAAGTTCGCCACGAGAGAAGAAAATGAACACAGGCGCAAAGCATGTAAGGTCGAGTATATTACCAGTTCCTCAGAGAGAATAAGATAAGTTCGAGTATATTACCACGAGAGAAGAAAATGAACACAGGCACAGAGCATGTAAGTTCGCGTGCAAAATTACCGTGAGATTAGAGGATGAAGAAAGGTGTGCAGAGCATGTTTGTTTGCCAGTTAGGGTTGCGAATTTACCGTGAGAGAAGGGGATGAAGAGAGAGCCACCGGTTTGGGTTGCGAAACCACCGTGAGAGCAAGTGAAGAAGAGAGGCGCAGACCATGTTCGCCAGTTAGGGATGCGAAATTAGAGAGAAGAGAAGATGAAGAGATTAGGCGGGCGAGCAAATATGTAATGAAATAAAGTCTATTTCGGCGGTTGTTAGTAACAACCGCCGAAATAGACTAAACTTTAAGTGGCATTTTGAAAATTTCAGAAAATAATCCCGGGAAATGAACCTATTTCGGTGGTTGTAGTGACAACCGCCGAAATAAGGCTCATCTTCTGAAAAAATGATACCTATTTCGACAGTTCCTAGCTAGGAACCGCCGAAATAGGTGTCTTTTTTCAGACTACAGAAATCTCGGAGCCCTATTTCGGCGGTTTTATCTACAATCGCCGAAATAGGGGAGCCGAAATAGACTGTTTTTGTACTAGTGTTTCTTCCTCTTTCAGTTTTCTTCACACACAAAAAAGAACCTAACAAGCCACCACTCCTCTTCATCTCCCACTTCTTGTCTCCTTTTTTTTTCTGAACCCCGAACAAGGAACAGACGTGCTACCGCCTCCCTCTCATTTTCTCTTCAATCTCGGAAGCTTTACAAACTGACGGGCAAACGAAGAACGTACATGTTCCCCCACCTCTTTCATTTACTTCCCGCTGGGTAATTTGGCACACCCAACTGGTGATTAAGCAACATAAATCATCATCTGTGGGATCAAAACAAAAATCAAAGTCTGGTGCAAGTCTTCAAACACCCACTATTATCTTATCGTTTTACCAAAACATCGGAGGTCAAGCTTCTGAGAATGATGTTGAATACTCTACCACTCTGGGGATCACGGGACTCACTAACCCTATGCGATAAAGCTTAGGTTGTTTCTGTTTGGTTTCGTCACTCACAAATCTCTTCGATGACTCTCAAATGGTGAATCCGGATTATTACTGCTCTTGATCTTCTGTTCGTTTACTGTCCTTCAATCTAGCGTATTCACTTATCCTCGGTTTGTCATTGTTATGTGACCCTTAGTGGTTTGCTATATGCATATACTTCTGTAGGCAGGTGATACTAATTCTCTTTCTAGACCTGGGATCGATTCGTGTTTCTCCCATTTATATGTTGTTGTTACTTGTCACTAGGTTAATATAGGAAATAAAAGCTTGATGATTCTCCCTAATGCTGGTTCTCACTCCTTTGCTTCTATCTGGTTCCCCTTCGTGTTGATTTTGGATCATATGTAGTGGGTTCTCTGTCAGCAAACTTGGCTGAAAAGGAGGAAAATGAAACCTTCCTAATCCCCCATTTTGTGTTGATCTTCGATTGTGTTGGCTTCCTCTCTATCAATTCAACTTGGTTGCCTGTTATTCTTGAATTTATCTTGTTGACAATGGACTATTAAGACATTGGTGTGGCCAATTTATCCTAAGAAAGAAACTCGGACTAAGATCGTGGAACCCTCCTGATTTTGGGTTCTTCATTGCTTTGGTAGTTTTGGTTTGTGGTTACTATCAGAGTTCATGGATGTTGTGTTTATTTGTCGGTGTTTCTCTTTGCCGACTTCTTGGTTTTTGAATTGGAACTAGCTTGATTTGTACAATGAAAATGCTTTGATGTCGACTCTAAACTGCCTGGGAATAACTATATGCTAAAGTGAGCTTCCTCACTTACATCAATTGTTTAATCTGTTGATGACCAATTTAATTGTGGCCACTTGCATAATCTTACCTTTGACTGTCTCGGTTTGTTGGTGGGCCCACTATGGGCTTGCTCATGAGATTTGGTGATCCAAGCTTGATTTGGTCTTGGCCCACTGTCCTACCTGTTTATTTTTTATTTGTTCATTAGTTTGGCTTCCCGTTCCGATTGAGGTACATATGATCGGTTGGACATGGGTTGCACCTACTTTACTCAGGCTGCGTTTGCATTATGTATGTTGATGCTTTTTGGGCTTGATACTGCTTCGTTGGGTTTTGAAATTATATCATCCAGCTTTTCATGGACACACTTCAATTATCTTTTATGATTGAACGTCCTTTGCACACTAAACAGTTTGGAATTTATTTGATTACAGCATGCTCCTTATTGATCCTGTGATGATTGCCCTTGCATTGTCATTTGATTGAGGTACGCTAATCAATCGAACATGGGCTACTCCTGCTTGACCAAAGCTGTTGTTGACCATACCGGTGGGCTTTGAGCTTCAAAGTTATTTCTCACAGTTGCGCCTTGGGCTTGGTATCGTATTATAGGTTAGAAAACCCTACCGGTCAGCTTTCTTATCGCAAGCTATCTTGCTAATTTCTCTTGCCGCACCTTAAATTTGGTTTGGAAATTGAATTTCTTCGGCCTTGAACTTGTCCCTTGTGCATTGATTTGGTTTGGAAATTGAGTTTGAACTGGCATAACTTGTCCCTTTACGCTTTAGATAGGAACATAGCTGGAATGATAGTTACCCGAATGCTATAAATTGTACATAAATCACTCATTGGCTGGATGGTCCTTATTAATTCTTCATCTTAGAGGGAAATGGTATAAAATTTCTTCCACAATATGATCCCACATGACTCACAACCCTTATCTTTGATACTACACTTTGGTTGAGTCATAATCTAGGATGATGAATTAATCTGAGTAGCAACCTCAATGTTTGATTTATCTTACAATTCTTAGCATTCGTTGGCAGCTTGAAACTCTTTTGTATGTTCTAGGTTTGGGGTGTGGGATATGATTAAAATGTCCCATTTCCTCCCATTGAGAGGGGTCGTATGATCCCATTGCACACATCTCAACCTTTTCTTTTTTTCACTTGATTGATTTATTTTTATTTCTCTGTTGTGTTTTGTTACTTGTACATAATGCTTGAGGAACGGGAAACTACTTAGTTAAGAGATTGGACTTTGACTTGGACTACCTCGGTCTTCTATCACAAGTAAAGGTTGGTGCACTTCTTGTTGATCCTTGTCAGTCAAGTGAGGCAGTGTCAATGCGACCCCCATAGTAGCTCATCTTATTAATGCGAAGTTTATTCATTTTTCTCATGTGTAATCAATCTTTCATTTGGTCATCTTATGTAATCTTGGGTTTCATTTGTTTTTATGTTCTCTTGATCTCACCTTATTGTTTTAATCCTTAAAATATCATTAGGATATAAATTATTATGCGTATGATTTATAACTTCATTCATGCTTGATTTACAGTTAGTTAAGCTAGGCTAGAACAGGTGACCTTAGACAGCTATATACGTTTACCCATTATTCTAGACCCTTGAGTCCAATGTAGAACAACCTTAAAAGGTGTTTCTCCACGGCGCATATCTCTGATTTGTTAAGTGGAGTTCCTTTCCATCAAAAGTTTCCAAACAATCCCTTAATTAAGATTCAAAACTTAAAAACAAAACCAATTCAATTCCAAAAGCAAGTTTGTTCATTTTCAGAACACAAATCTTGAAGTCTTAAATTTCTATAATTCAACATTCTCTAAAACCAGCTCATAAATTCCAAAATTGTTCTCAAAGATTCCAAAGTCATTTCAAATTCTAAATTCTTCAAAATCCTTTCTCCTTCCAAATCATTCCAAATTTCAAAAAGTCGGTTCTAATTTTCAAAAATCAATCCTAAGTTCTAAAAATCATTTCAAATTCAATTTGAACTCATTCATAATCATCTCCTCGATGCACAAACTCAAGTTCAAATCTCATAAATTTAAACCTCCAAAGTTGGTGAAACATCTCTACATTCCTTTCACTCACAAACTTCCACAAATGTTCAACTCTCATAATCACATTCATCCTCAGCTTTCCAAAACAATGAAAGACTCCGAGGTCTCAAATGTCTTCCATACCTGAGTGTACCACTTCAAATTCTTTACCACCTTAAACTCACAGAAGCAATTGTAATGCTCTCAAAACCTTCCAGATTCCTTAATCATCTTCAAACACACTTTGAACAACTACCATACTCTCTCAAACTCTTCAAACCTCCTCCAAGGCTTCAAAGCGTCTCTACATACTTCCAATTCATGAAGCCCAACTTGAAACATCAAACTCATAGAAATTCTCAAATCTTCACAGCTTTTGAAACACTTCTAAGCCATCAAAGCTGCAGTCATTCTCAGCCATTCTCAAGATCGCATTTCCCTTCTAATTGTCTCACAGACTCGGATGTCTCACAGACTCGACAACTCACAAACTCGAATGTCTCATAGACCCGGGCGTCTCACAGATTTTGTCATTTTGAGATTTCAATGTCCCACAGACTTGAGCGTCTCACGGACCTTGCACCTCAAACTTCAAAACAAACTCAACAATCCATCATACCCCACAAGATGATCAAGAATTCCATCAACCTTTAATATAATCAGAGACCCTTTTGCACTCAGCCATCTCACCTCTAAACAACCTCGTACACTTCCAACCATCGATTACCTCAAAAACTCAACCATCCTAAAGACATGAACTACGTAAGGTCTGATCTTAACAGGGAATTGAGTGCGTAGGAAACCCACCCAGGGTGCGACCCTATTCCACTCAGAAAACCTCTTTTCTAACTATATGGTGTTACTCATACCTCTCAAACATTCAAAAATCAGAGAACCTCCCAAATCTCCTTTGACTCTCACAAACCCTCAACTATCAGACTCCAAGTCTTCTTCATTCACTCAATCTTAGACATTTCTCATCTTTCATCCCGTACTCGTTATATTCCTTTTATCCAACAATCCTCACTTCGGCGCTAGCTTGGCAGAAAAGCTCACCTCACCTTGCGCATTCAATCAACTTTCTCAACCCATTAATTCTCTCATTTGGCGCTAGTTTGGCATAAAATCTCGCCTCATCTACTCTTTATCTCTCTTTCTATCCTATCCTATCCGTGTGGCCCTTTAAATGAATCTCTCTAAAAAGATTTTGAAAGAAGGCAATCTCGAAAATTGGAGACTGAGGTTTCCTCGGGCACCATCTGAAGTCGTGGTCGTTGCCACTTCTAAGGGGTGTAACCCAGTGTGAACCCACATTGAATCTCCGGTATGATCAGATAAGTCCTATTCATAGGCAATAAATCTCAGAGTCAATCAACGGTTCTTAGAACCCTTATTCTCTTTCATTCCTAGTTATTTTTAGGTTAAACTAGGTGGCGACTCTAGTCAATTCTGCCTTTAGGGCATAAGTCCGTGTGGGGCCCATTGAGAGCGGGTGTAGTGCTCACTAGCATTCTCCTTAGCTTTCTAGGAAAGACAAATGATAAAGTAGGTATTTGAGGGATGCTAGGATAATGGGTTTTCACCCTCCACAGAATGGTAATTTTTAGGATCTCGGCTTATCAGTCAAGAACCGTGTAGTTACACCCCTTCATACAAAAAAAAAATCACCCTCTACACCACCCTTAACAGATAAGTTCTCCGGCCATCCCAATTCCCTTACCTTCAAGTGTCAAGGTCACAGGGGATCTGCGCACCACTAGCAACTTCTTCCCAAATGTGCAGCTCAGGTACGAGTAACGTCGGTGTCCGGGTAAAAACAAGGTTAACCCACACAGTCAATGCAAGCACTGAAAACCAAAGGGTGAGGGCGTCGGGTGTACGCCAACACACTTATCTCCACCCTGATCCAACTCATCCTTGTACGAGCCACAAAGGCTCTTAACAACGTGTCGCCCACACATCGAGGGTAAAATTAACCTGGGACATACTCGATTGATGTCGCAAGGGCATCTGGGCAATAGAAGTTCACCCCCTAGTTTCAAAGCTCCATCCCTAAGGGGCCCTTCTGCTACATGCACACCTACAAGTTAGCATAAGGGCGTATAACACAGAGAGATTGAGTCATTGCAACGCGGGTACAAAAGGTTTACTTCTTTTATTGATTGAGATACAAGGCCCGAAGGCTTACATTTACAATGATATGTACAAATACATTATGGTGTCAAGCTGCTTGTCATTGTCCTTACAAAAATTAGACGTAACAAACCTCCCCCACCTAAGTTTTTGCTGTCCTCGGCAAAGATTCTAACTATTTTTGTATCTAGTCTTGGAATTGCCATAAGTTACCCTATCGCTCCCACGTTGCATATTCCTTAGCCTCTCCCTTCCAATGGATCAGGAAGTCTGTCCGCTGGTTAGCTTTCCAGCCTGCTCGCCGATGGGTAAGCACTTCTTGGATTCCTTTCTCATATTGAACCGTTATAGTCGGCGGGGCTCGGGTTTTACTCTCATGTAAGTTCTGTACATCTTCCATGTAAGGCTTTAAGAAACTCACATGGAAAGTCGGGTGCATCCTTAACCTTTCCGGGAGGTCAAGACGATATACGTAATTTCCAATACATTGAACAACTCCGTTATGTCTAATTTTTAAGGAAAATGACGAGCAGCTTGACACCAAAATGTGTTTGTACATATCGATGTAAATGTGCCTTCGGGCCTTGTATCTCAATCAATAAAAGAAGTAGCCCTTTTGTACCCATGTTGCGATGACTTGGTCTCTCTTTCTTATACGCCCTTATGCTAACTTGCAGGTGTCCAGGTAGCAGAAGGGCCCCATTGGGGACGGAGCTTTGAAACTAGGGTGCGAGCTTCTATTGCCCAGATGCCGAGAGCTTACGGCATCAATCGAGTATGTCACAGGTTAATCTTACTCTCGATGTGTGGGCAGCACGTCGTTAGAGCCTTTGTGGCTCATACAAGGATGAGTTGGATCAGGGTGGGAATAAGTGTGTTGGCGTTTTCCCGATGCTCTCACTCTCACCCTCACTACTATGGGAATGGTCTGTTATTTTCAGTCCAATAGCAACACTCTTTGTTATCCCCACTTTTGAAAAGTAAATAAAAATAAGTTTATAAACATTCACATCACTATGTTTTCTTGTGTTGACAGGCAGTAAACCTCTGTAGTGCTCTACCCCTTGAAAATACAGAAAACTACAACATATGCACAAAACTAATACATTTACTCTATGGCTCTTCAAACTCGACGATTATGATATACTCTACAAATTGAGCATTCTCTTCCAGATTTCGTCACTACTTCTTGAAAAATCAGTCTCTTGACTCTCTGCTCTCCAATCAGTTTGTAATTCTCCTACTTCAAATTTATCTAGTACGTTCCCCCCCCCCCCAACCTCGAGTGCAAAAACTCAATTTCTTCATTTTGGCATTAATTGGAGCTTGAATGAAGAAGAAGGTGGTCCATATTTTTGTTACAGGATCCCACATCGACCGTATAGGAGGTTGGTGTATGGTCCATATAGGACTATGGGCTCTCCATTCCTTGAGCTAGCTTTTGGAATGGCTCTCTCACTGTCTTGTATGCTCTGGGTTGTTGTTTAGAGAAGAACATTAGTTCGGGTCTGTAATGGATGAGTTGTTGTTTAATGAACATTAGCTCGTTCTGTAACAGGGTATCAGAGCCAGATCCCGCGAGCCCCACACCACCAACGTGGGCGTTGGCGCTCAAAGGGGATGAGCTGTTACAGGATCCCACATCAACCGTATGGGAGGTTGGTGGGTGGTCCATATAGGACTATGGGCTCTCCATTCCTTGAGCTAGCTTTTGGAATGGCTCTTTCATAGTCTTGTATGCTCTGGGTTGTTGTTAAAAGAAGAACATTAGCTCGGGGTCTGTAATGGATGAGTTGTTATTTAATGAACATTAGCTCGTTCTGTAACAAGGTATCAGAGCCAGACCTCGCGAGCCCCAAACCACCAACGTGGGCATTGACGCTCAAAGGGGATGCTCTGTTACAGGATCCCACATCGACCGTATGGGAGGTTGGTGTGAGGTCCATATAGGACTATGGGCTCTCTATTCCTTGAGCTAGCTTTTGAAATGGCTCTCTCACTGTCTTGTATGCTCTGGGTTGTTGTTTAGAAAATAACATTAGCTCGGGGTCTGTAATGGATGAGTTGTTGTTTAATGAACATTAGCTCGTTCTGTAACAGTTTTCTATGTTGTTGTTCGTGTTTGTTTACGAAAATTAGATCTATACAACGACAAACTTCGATTAAAATCGAACTTAAATGGTTTCTCCCCCTTACTCCCGCTCTCATCTCTTCATCATATTCCGGGTTAGTACACCACGCCGAATAATTCTTCATTGAAGACAATCTAATAAGTACCGTATTAACCTAATTTGATGAAGCTCATCCTGGTTCGTCTTTCTTCTTTATCCTTCATTGTCATATACTTATATGGCCCTGTATATTCGAATGATGCATGAACTTGTTTACGTCCAATTTCTTGAGCACTGAAAGCTTTATTAAGTGGAAAACAGGACCCTTATTGTTTCTTATACATTTAGAATCCCAATATGTGATTTCTACCTTCATTTCTCATTGTCTATTATTATCAAAATGAGAAGTACAACACAATTTTCTCTTTATTTTCATTGACAGGGAAACTATTAGCTACCAACACAAAAAACAACGTCCTCAGATACATAGATGTGAACCATGCAGAAAATCAACTTCAAACATTAAAGCTAATGGGAGTGCACCCCACACCAAAACCTAGGGCTTTAAGACATCTTGGGAGGAGATTATCATCTGGTGCACAAAATGTCAAGGTTGATGGTAGCCCTTTGTTACGTCCAAATTTTGTAAGGACAAAGACAACAGCTTGACACCAGAATGTACTTGTACTCAACGATGTAATGTAAGCCTTCGGGTCTTGTATCTCAATTAATAAAAGAAGTAGCCCTTTCGTACCTGCGTTGCGATGACTCGATCTCTCTCTGTGCTACGCCCTTTATGCTAACTTGTAGGTGTGCGGGTAGCTGAGGGGCCCCCATGGGGATAGAGCTTTGGAACTACGGAGCGAGCTTCTATTACCCCGATGCCGAGAGCTGGCGGCATCAACTCATTATGTCCCTGGTTATTCTTACCCCGATGTGCGGGCGGCACATCGTTAGAGCCTTTGTAGCTCACGCAGGGATGAGTTGGATTAGGGTGGAGATAAGTGTGTTGGTATTCGCCCGATGCCCTCACACTCCGGTCATCGGTGCTTGCACTGACTGTTTTTGTGGTTACCCGGGCACTGGTGTTACTTGTACTTGGGCCGCACACTTGGGAAGGAGCTGCAAGTGGTGCGCGGATCCCCTTTGACCTTGACGTTCTAAGTTAAGGGATTTGGGATGGCCGGAGAACTTATCTGCTAAGGGTGGTATAAGTCCACTCTCATCCTTGTGGTTATGAGTGGCGCATTCCGGCATGCTGGCATAGCGCAGCATCGCCGGCGCCCCGGGGTAAATTTCCCTAGGGCATATCAAGCTATGTGCTTGCCGTTGTTAGTATGTGAATGCTTGTTTACTTTAATGCATGTGTTCAATGTTTCTGTGCGCATGTGTGTTTGCTTGGTGCCCGAATGTTGTCTAAAGTATTTTCCGCTGCGTGTCTTCCTGAGTTTTTTTTTCAGAAATTTATACGTTACAATTTTGGTATCAGAGCCTAACCCATTGGCAAACTCTGTTTGCAGATTGTTAAAGTGTTGAACCCGTTGTGAGGCCCCATTCCGGAATAGTGTTAAGGTTGCAATCGAAGACTAAGTCTTGCAAACAGATTGTCGATCATGGGTGGAAAAGGTTCTAATTCTACAACACTTAGGGCTTACGTGGAAGGACTAAGAGATGTTGTGGGTCTATCTAATCGGGAAGCTGATGCGGTGGACCCAGAGTTGGATTTGATTAGTGTTGTTCAAGGACTTGTGAATGACAACAAGTTCCTTAAGGATGTTGTCAATGCGTTGGCTAGTAGTGTTGCACAACTCAAAGCGAGATTTGAGAGTCAAGAGCAAGAACAAGATTCTGAGACTTGAGCTAATGAACATGCCACACTGGCCAGGCAAAATGCGGATCTTTCCGAGAAATTGAGCAAGGCACTTACTTGATGCCTTAGCGAGTCGGGGAGTTCCATTCGATGATTCAAAAGTTAAACCAAGGGATCCAACCCCCTTCGATGGGACCCGTGATGCCGAAGTCGTTGAGAATTTTCTTTACGATATGGAAAATTTCTTCGATGCCTCTAGAGTAAGAGAAGACCTGAAGGTCTCGGTTGCTAAAACCTGTCTTGTTGGGCATGCCAAAAAGTGGTGGCGGTTGAAGGAAGAGACGAACCGTAGCAATGGCAAATCTGTCCCAAGAACTTGGGTTGATTTCAGGGGAGCTTTAAGGGCTCACTTTCTCCCCATGGATACTGCTCATAGAGCGAGGACCCGTCTCCGAGCTCTGAAACAGTCCGGTTCCATTCGTGAATACATTGAGGAGTTTATCTCCATCATCTCTGATCTCCCAACGATGGACGAAGGCGGTAAAGTCCATGCTTTTATTGAGGGATTGAAACCCTGGGCTCAAAATGAGCCAAGGAGAAGTAGGGTGACGACTGTTCCCCAAGCTATTGGGGTTGCCGAGGGTCTGGTGGATTTTCGACAGGAGTCCTCACCTGGAAAGGCTGGTTCTTCCAATCCAAGAAAGGAGGGTGATCCCTTCCCAAGGAAGCGGAAGTGGCCGGCATCCCAACCCGAGTGTGACTCAAGTCACTCAGAATCGACGCAGGTAGATGTGTTGGTTAAGGGAAGGGAGTCAAAGCCCTTTCACAAGAAGGGGAAGAAGACTAAACCCAACTTCACCCCAACTTGCTACTTTTGTGGTGACGCACATTTTGCTACATCCTGTCCTAAGCGAGCAAATCTTTCTACGCTTTTGAATCCTCCTAAAGAGGGTGCTCGCAAGGATGTCGTCCCTTCAACTTTTGTGGGCTCTATTTTACATCAGCCGAAGGAGCCATGAGCGGCTCCCTCGCCCTGAGTGTCGTGCTGGCACTTGGGTTTTTGACAACCCCAACCCATACCGTTTTGACAGCCCGAATGAAGAAGTTATGTCTGTTCATGGCACATGTAAATTATGTACATAAGTTGGTATGTGGGTGGGAGTTGATACTTTTTTGATCTTGGAGTTTCCAAGATTCCCCATGTTCTAGGGATCATCTTTTTGCGGGTTCGTTTACAGGCACACGAGCTAGTGTGAAGAGGGAGAAGTGTTCGTTCGGTTAATAAGAATTTACTTTCACAGGCCACATCATCCTCGTCGGGGCGGTTCGTATGGACCCATCCAAGGTGAAAGCGATCCGAGTGAGGACGACTCCGAGGGATGTATCTAAACTTCGCCATTTTCCTTTGGCATGGCGAAATATCAACGCCGATGCGGGGAAGGGTTTTCTCAGAGGGTAGCCCCTTTTTACCGACTTGCTCAAAGTGAGCAAAAATGGGACGGGGACGGGTGCGCGCCCTGAAGGCATTCGAGTGGCTGAAGTGATCTATTTCCTCGGAGCCAGTGCTTAAGTGCCCGAGTTTGATAAGTCCCCTGAGAGTCGGAAGTTATGACGAGCTGAGCAACGTTATTCGGCTCATGTGCAAGAGATGCTTGTGGTAATCCTTTTCTTTATGATTTTGAGGCATTACCTTCCCGGAACTAAGTTTTTCTTTCTTTCTTTTTGTTGTCACGGGTAATGTGGCTAACATCTGTTTTTCCACGTAGAAGAAGTTGTTCCCTAAGCGAGCGAGATGGAAAGAGTTTTCGGGTCGGCACAATGGTGTTCCTGATGCTCTGAGTCGGCATTGTTTTGGGCTAAACAACAATATCTCTCGTGTGGGAATTGGCCTGGTGGTCAGAATCCGGGAAGCATCGAAATCCGACTCGACTTACAAACAAATTCGAGAGAAAATCTATGATGGCAAAGATTCGCCGCTACACCCCGCTTAAAGACCTAGCGGTTGGATGAGCAACACCGAGTTATTGTTCATGCTGGGAATGCCGTATCAAAATAGAGAGAAAGTAGTTGCAACGAGGGCGAGAGGGTAACTTACTGCATTTATGAGATGAGATACAAAACTACTTAGAATCTTTGCCGGGGACGGCAAAGACTTAGGTGGGGGAGGTTTGTTACGTCCAAATTTTGTAAGGACAAAGACAAGCAGCTTGACACCCGAATGTACTTGTACTCAACGATGTAATGTAAGCCTTCGGCCTTGTATCTCAATTAATAAAAGAAGTAGCCCTTTCGTACCTGCGTTGCGATGACTCGATCTCTCTCTGTGCTACGCCCTTTATACAAACTTGCAGGTGTGCGGGTAGCTGAGGGGCCCCCTTGGGGATAGAGCTTTGGAACTACGGAGCGAGCTTCTATTACCCCGATGCCGAGAGCTGGCGGCATCAACTCATTATGTCCCTGGTTATTCTTACCCCGATGTGCGGGCGGCACATCGTTAGAGCCTTTGTGGCTCACGCAGGGATGAGTTGGATTAGGGTGGAGATAAGTGTGTTGGTATTCACCTGATGCCCTCACACTCCGGTCATCGGTGCTTGCACTGACTGTGTGGGCTAACCTTGTGGTTACCCGGGCACTGGTGTTACTTGTACTTGGGCCGCGCACTTGGGAAGGAGCTGCAAGTGGTGAGCGGATCCTCTTTGACCTTGACGTTCTAAGTTAAGGGATTTGGGAGCCGGAGAACTTATCTGCTAAGGGTGGTATAAGCCCACTCTCATCCTTGTGGTTACGAGTGGCGCATTCCGGCATGCTGGCATAGCGCAGCATCGCCGGAGCCCCGGGGTAAATTTCCCTAGGGCATATCAAGCTATGTGCTTGCCGTTGTTAGTATGCGAATGCTTGTTTGCTTTAATGCATGTGTTCAATGTTTCTGTGCGCATGTGTGTTTGCTTGGTGCCCGAATGTTGTCTAAAGTATTTTCCGTTGCGTGTCTTCCTAAGTTTTTTTTTTCAGGAATTTATACGTTACACCCTTCAAGTGAAGCAACTTGTTCTTCAAGATCTCCTTGGCATCAGATTATCATTTCTCAAAGGTAATTTGACCAATTATAAACGTACATTACCGCATGCAGAAGGCATGCAACATCTTGTTTGCTGATCACTTATATACTCCGTATATGTTTGTAAGCTATTATGTTCTGCTATAATTGCTCTGTCAGATCTAATCTACTTTAGTTTCACTTTTGTTCCCTGATATTGCCTGGTAGGATTATGAAATTCTTGGTATTATCATTTCTCTTTGTCACATTGAAGATGATGGTCAGTTAGCTAGCACCTGGCAATTTGGGTCAATGGGTCGGTTGATATCAACCTAACCCAACCCATTTAAAATATCATCAACCAACCCAACCCAAAAATGGATGTGTCAGAAAATTATGACCCTAACCCAACCCGTTCAAAATCCTTCAACCCTAACCCAACCCACCCGACCCATTTTTAAAGCATACAATAATTTAGATGGATTAGGAGTAGAAATTTTAAAAAATTCAAAAGCATCCAGTGCTAGCTGGCACACTAATTATGATGGAACAAAAGGAAGAGAAGTAATCTTGCTTGATCGACCCAATTTTAAACGAATTCCATGTTATGCGAAGAATCTTAAGTACTGCACTAACTTCCCATGAATAGAATAACTCAGACATTTTTAATAAGTTTTTTATTATCGTTCTGAGCCTAGAGATCTACCTCTGTTGGGGAGGAATCCTCTCTAGATATGCACATGATCCTAATGCCCTTAATAAAAAGGGAACAAAAATGAAAATCTTCATTATGCATTAGACAAATACACTAAAGACAAATAATCTAAAATTAGAAATAATTTATAAACTGAGTCCTCAAAGATTCAATCTATGACTGATAGTTTTAAAATGATTACACCCGTTTAAACTGAGTGCTCATGCATGAGAAAAGTGCAATCACAATCACTATACTTAATCGTTACCAACAGTTGAGAAACTTTTATGCAGCACGTTATCCGCATTGTTGGCTTCAAAATTTACTAAGAGGTCTATAATCAAGATCCTACTTACAAAAAATATATATCTTCTACTTTTGTTCACCCTTCTAGATAATCTAAACATACCTACGTTCTCAAGAATGTGATGGCAGTGAGCATAGGAAAAACAAACCTTGGGCAGAGATGAAGAGCGACATAGACATGAACAACGGCGTAGAGAATAAAGATGGATGTGAGTCTGCAAGACGAGAGCATTAGGGTTTTGCAATATTATGTTAAGTTCTCATTAAGCCTTAGTTTGATATGTAGTTGGTTGGGTCATCTGCTTAGTTAAGATAGTGTGATATTATTAAAGGTTGGATAGTCCAACTGCACTTGGCTTAAGGCTAAGGCATAGTTTGACCTAAAAATAATTTATATATATGTGAATTAATATTTTTATTTTTTATTATTAACTAATATATTTTTGGGTTTCGGGTTGGGTCATGGGTTTAGATCTCTACCCTAACCCGACCCACAAAATTAGCTTATTACCCTAACCCAACCCAAAAAATAAATGAGTCAATAATCAAGATCCTAACCCGCAAAAGTATGGGTTGGGTTCGGGTTGGGTTTCGGGTTGGGTCAAAATTGTCAGGTCTAGCTAGAATAGGACTACTCAGTGTGTTGGAATCAAATTCAATTTAAGCATTCATATCCATTCTTCTTAAATTTACTATTCTTAAGTAACTTTTGCTATTTTGATCTCTTATGCTCGATTATTTTCTATGCTGCCTAATTCTATTATTACATGTATATACATTTTTTTTCATATTCTGGGATTAGGTTTCTTTTCACAGTTTGATCATAATTACCATAGGAACCATGTCTAATATGTGGTAATAGCATTTGTATTCTTTGTTTTTCAGTTGAATGTTAATTCTTCTTTCAAATCTATCAAAATGGCGTTCTCACACATCCAGGTCATATCTTTTCTATATCTTTATTTCTAAATCTTTCAA
Source organism: Limonium bicolor (assembly GCA_023374045.1). Classification (NCBI taxonomy): domain Eukaryota; kingdom Viridiplantae; phylum Streptophyta; class Magnoliopsida; order Caryophyllales; family Plumbaginaceae; genus Limonium; species Limonium bicolor. The sequence goes on along the minus strand of CM041777.1, from coordinate 87,701,970 downwards.
GTGTTCATTACAATTCCTTATTAGTCTAACTCTTAAACGACATCCACAACAACAATCCATCTTTTCCTATGGTAGGTATCTTGTGGGGCAGAGTTAAACAGTAATGGTCCAAACTATGACATGGATTTATCAGACTTCATAAAAGGGTGATAAGCCAATATCATATGAAAATGCATGAAAATATTTTGCTCAAGATCCTTACAGAAGTGAGTCATCATTCTTCTTTCCCTAACTATCCTAATTGAATAATTTCCGCCTCTCACTCAATTATTGATTGGATAATTACAGGTGGCGTGTTGCTGGAACAATTCTAGCTAGTTCTGGTGACAGAATTGTAGTCAAATTTCAGAATAGTATATGCATACTAGTATAGGCACTCTTCATGGATCTGTTCTGCACCCTTCAATGACGAATACATATGACAACACTAGACAAACTTGGTTTGCCTAGACACCATAAAGTGAACCTCTCCGTCACCAGCCTCATTTGTGCTGCTAGGTGGAAGAAGTTATCTTAAGAGAGTAATGTTACTTCTAGTTTATCAACCATTAGGATAATTAGGTTTGTTTTCATTTTGATTTGTACTCCCTTCCATCCTGTTTTGGATCTTATAATAGTTCAACGTTGAACAATAAATTGGTTGGATCATGGAAATGGAAATTGAATTCAGTCCGTCCATGCTTAGAAAAGTATTTTGTAATTGTTGAATAAATTATGTGACAATGAAGTGGTTATAAAAGTGTTGTGTGATCATTGCAAGAAGTGTTATTTCTGTGTTGTGAAAGTGTTTAACAAGTATTGCAATAGTGTTTGACAAGTGTTGGTTGAATGTTGGAAGAGGTTGAAAGAGAGTTGTAAGAGTGTTTCCCATGTATTGTGAAAGCGTACAAGTGTTGTGATACGTGGAAGTAGAGGAGTGTAAATGATGAAGTGACAACACTTGAGATATGTTGGCAAAGTGTTGGGAGTTATGATAGCGCTTTTTTTGTCTATGTACCAACGTGTGAAATATGTGTTGCAATAGAACTTCTCATCGCAATCTGACGAACGCTTTGACATGCGTTGGTACAAACCCTAACAACACATAAATGTGTTGTCAAATGTATAAAAAACCGTTATTATAGATCATTTTTCTAGTAGTGCCTCCAGTTGTTGGTGCTTGCATTGACTGTGTGGGTTAGCCTCGTTGTTACCCGGACACCGGCGTTACTCGTACCCGAGCTATGCACTTGGGAAGGAGTTGCTAGTGGTGCGCAAATCCCCTTTGACCTTGACGCTTGAAGTTAAGGGATTTGCGATGGCCGAAGAACTTATTTGTTAAGGACTTTAAACTCCAATGGCCTTCGCCTAGCATCTACATTCTTTTTCATGCAATTGGAGGCAAGTTCTAAATTCTCTTTTGCCACCCTAAATAATTCTTGTCAGTCACGAACAAATTCATAGGCAGCTGGACAATGCCCCGTTGCAGCTTGCTTCGCAACTTCTTAAGGGGTTAATGCCAGCCCATAACTAACTCAAAGGGACTTTGGTTCATTGCAATGCTCTTGTTCATATTGTAACACAGTTGTGTCGGGTCCAATAAGTGTAGCCAGTTCCTGTGGGAAGCCGTAAAATAATGACGAAGATATTCTTCTAGAAGCGCATTTATTCTCTGTCTTACCATCTGTTTGCGGATGGTTAGCTGTTGAAAATTTCAATTTGATACCCATAAGTCCAAACAACGTCACCCAAAACCTGTCAGTGAATCAAGTATCACGATCATTTACAATGTCCGGGGGGCCAAAGTACTTGACCGTATGAGCATAGAATGACTTCGCTGTAGTTTCAGCTGGACAATTATTAGTTGCTGCCTTGAAGACGACATACTTCGAGAACCCGTCAACAACCACCAACATAGTTGTGCCATATTGTAACATAGTTGTGTTGGGTCCAACAAGTGTAGCCAATTCCTTCGGGAAGCCGTAACATAATGACGAAGATATTCTTCTGGAAGCGCATTTATTCTCTCTGTCTTCCCATCTGTTTGCGGATGGTTAGCTGTTGAAAATTTCAATTTGAAACCCATAAGTCCAAACAATGTCACCCAAAACCTGCCGGTGGACCGAGTATCACGATCACTTACAATGTCCGGGGGAAGGCCAAAGTACTTGACCGCATGAGCATAGAATAACTTCGTTACTGTTTCAACTGGACAATTATTAGCTGCTGCCTTGAAGATGACATACTTCGAGAACCCGTCAACAACCACCAACACTGAGGACTTGCCCTCAACACTAGGGAAGCCTGACATGAAATCAAGGGAGATCCAAGGACGATCAAGAATAGGCAATGGATTTAAAAGGCCAGCCGTCTTCGACCCGGCATGATCTTACTCAAGCAATATTTAACTCTAGATGAACAAATAGCTATTGTAAATGAATGTAGAACTTTAGGAATAGGTCTTGGAGGATTTTATATTCCAGGATATGGAAGTGGATCAAAACTTAAATTACATATGGTGTGTATGGGTAAGGATTGGGATCCACAGACTAGGTTGTATAGAGAGGTAAGAAAGATAGATGGAACACGATTTCCTAGGATACCCGATAGTTTTCAAACCTTGGTGACAGAAGCGGTCAAGATTGCACAACAATTAGAGACAAACCACATACCGGATATGAAAGCCGACGTTTGCATTGTAAACTTCTACGAGAAAGGGGGAAAGCTTGGATTACACCAGGACCGAGATGAGACATTTGAGTCAATTACCAGAGGGATACCAGTTGTATCATTCTCCATTGGAGATGATGCTGAGTTTTTATACGGCGATCAGAAGAGGATGGACAAGGCGAGCAAGATTATTTTGAAGACAGGAGACGTATTGATATTTGGTGGAGAATCCAGATTAGTGTACCATGAGATTAAGAGTGTTAAGCTGAATATAGCCCCATCAACCTTAGTAAATACTACCCATTTGAAACCTGGACGGTTGAATTTAACTTTTAGGCAATATTGATGTAATTATGGAAATTGTATGTGAGAATCATTGGATTAATGAATGGCATTTTAATTCCTTTGAGACATACACCCCAACCTCACTATCTTACGAATTGTTAACCCCAGGCCACGAGTCTAATGAGGAGCAGTGCTGAATGTGTTGGACAAGACCGTGGCCAAGGATAAGGGGAATGTTATCATGGGAACCTTCACGGTAAATGGCGTGAGTGCATCGATACTATTCGATTCAGGAGCGTCTCATTCCTTTATATCCTCTACATTAGCAAGGAAGTTAGAGACAACCCCTGAGCCTCTCTCAGATTTCCTAGTCACACTACCGACGAAGGAGAGAGTGAGGTGCACGAAACTGCACAAGGAGTTCAGATTAATATCATGGATGAAGAGTTTCACGCGGACTTGATTGAGCTGGATAATTTTGGCTTTGACATCATCATGGGCATGGATTGGCTGCAGAAATATAAAGGTCGACTACATTGCGCGGAGCATAGATTACTACTGAAGAGCCCGAAGGGCAAGACAGTTTCATACCGCAGTACTCCAAGAGAACCGACTTTCAAGCTAGTATCTGTTGTCACATTGATGAAGAAGGCGAAGAAGGGACAGCCAGTCTATTTGTGTTATGTCCAGGATATGAGACAGGAAGAGCAGACACAGTCAGACATACCAGTCATTTCAGATTTTCCTGACCTATTTCCTGAAGAATTACCAGGGATGCCACCCAAGAGGGATGTTGAGTTCTCCATCGACTTGATACCAGGCACGGGGCCTATTGCTAAAGCACCCTACAGAATGGCACCAGCAGAGATGAAAGAGCTGAAGATTCAGTTAGAGGATCTGCTTGACAAAGGTTTCATCAGACCGAGTGCATCACCATGGGGAGCACCAGTTTTGTTTGTGAAGAAAAAGGATGGTAGCATGCGACTATGCATTGACTACAGGGAGCTTAACGCAGTCACGGTGAAGAACAAGTACCCGTTACCACGGATTGACGATCTGTTTGACCAGTTAAGAGGAGATACAGTTTTCTCGAAGATTGATCTGAGATCAGGATACCACCAGATACGGATAGTGGATGAAGATATAGAGAAGACAACCTTTCGAACGCGCTATGGGCACTACGAGTTCACAGTTATGCCATTTGGCTTGTCGAACGCTCCAGCTATATTCATGGATCCTATGAACCGACTATTCAGAGAGCAGTTAGACTCATCAGTGGTTGTATTCATCGACGACATTCTAGTCTATTCTAAGACCAAGGACGAGCACGAGGTACATCTGAGGCAAGTTTTGCAGACGATGAGAGAGAACCAATTGTATGCCAAGCTTTCTAAATATGATTTCTGGCTAGACAGTGTATCTTTTCTAGGGCATGTAATATCAGCCACCGGTATATCTGTAGATCCTGTGAAGATTGAGGCAGTTAAGACTTGGTCAAGACCGAAGATAGTGACAGATATCCGTAGTTTCTTGGGATTAGCTGGTTACTACCGCAGATTTGTTCAAGACTTCTCCAAACTGGCGAAACCAATGACTAGCCTGATGAAGAAAGACTCTCCATTTGTATGGACAGCGGATTGCGAGCGTTCCTTTCAGACACTGAAGGACCTACTGACGTCGGCATCCATACTCACCATTCCAGAGGGGACCGCCGGGTTTGAAGTTTATTGCGATGTCTCAGGCACAGGGATAGGGTGTGTACTCATGCAGAATGGCAAAGTTATCGCTTATGCATCACGACAGCTGAAGAAACACGAAGAGAATTACCCGACTCATGACTTGGAATTAGGAGCAGTAGTGTTTGCACTGAAGATCTGGCACCACTACTTATATGGAGTTATAGTGATAGTCTACTCAGATCATAAGAGCCTTCAACATTTATTCACACAGAAGGAGTTGAACATGAGGCAGAGGCAATGGGTCGAGTTTCTGAAGGACTACGACATCGACCTCAGGTACAAGGAGGGCAAGGCAAATGTTGTTGCTGACGCCCTGAGCCGTAGAGCTCATTCCTTATTTGCCATGACAGAAGACATCGGCCTCATCGAGGAGGTACGTTGTGCTCAAGAAAAAGACCATTACATGCAGACTATCAGGCAGCAGTTGACTGACGGTATCTTTGAGAGACAGAAGTATGATTTTGTACTCAGTGAAGACGGGCTAATCAGACTGAATGGTCGTTTGTGCATTCCGGAGTCCAGCCCCGACTTGAAGGAAAAGATACTACAGGAATCTCATTGCTCATCCTTATCAGTACACCCAGGATCATCGAAGATGTACAAGGAACTGAAATTACATTTCTGGTGGAATGGTATGAAGAAAGATGTTGCAGAGTTTGTGGCAAGATGTATGACGTGTCAGAAAGTGAAGTTCGAGCACCGGAGACCGGGCGGTTTAGTACAGGCGATGCCCATTCCATATTGGAAGTTCGAGGATATATCCATGGATTTCGTAGTAGGTCTTCCACCGACTAGAGGAGGTGCTAACATGATATGGGTCATCGTCGACAGACTGACGAAGGTAGCAAAGTTTATTCCTATCAAGGACACTTGGAAAGTCCCCAAGCTAGCGGACCTCTTCTAGAGAAAGATCATTAGACACCACGGTGTACCTAAATCGATTGTGTCGGATAGAGATTCTAGATTCGTTTCCAGATTTTGGCAGCAAGTTCATGAGGCAATGGGTATGAAGCTGAAGCTAAGTACCGCTTTCACCCTCAGACAGATGGTCAGAGTGAACTAACAATTCAAACATTAGAGAACATGCTTAGAGCTTGTGCCTTAGACTTCCAGGAAAGCTGGATAGATCGACTACATTTGATCGAGTTTGCGTACAACAACAGCTATCATACATCCATTCAGATGCCACCATTCCAGGCATTGTACGGCAGGCCATGCAGGACAACACTTTGTTGGCACGAGGCCAGTTAGAATATCATCTTAGGGCCAGAGTACCTAGACCAGATGAAAGAGGATATTGTGCAAATACGCAGGAACATGAAGATAGCCCAGGACAGATAGAAGTCATATGCTGATGTCCGGAGGAGAGACCTCGAGTTCGCAGTAGGCGATCGAGTCTTCCTCAGAGTTTCACCAATGAAGGGAGTTTTCAGATTTGGGAAGAAGGGCAAGCTTAGCCCGAAGTATGTAGGACCGTACCTTATCACGGAGCGAGTGGACCCATTAGCTTACAGATTAGATTTACTTGTTGAGCTTGGGAGAGTGCACAATGTGTTTCACATTTCTCAGCTAAAGCAGTATGTGCCTCACCCATCACATATCTTAGAGCCTGAGACACTCGAGCTAGATCTTACACTTAGATATGAGGAGACCTCAGTTCGCATTTTAGACTCCAAGACTAGGGAGACCAGAAACAAGACCATTAGAATGGTCAAGGTTCTGTGGTCACACCACGACATTGAGGAGGCGACATGGGAGTTAGAGGACTCCATGCGAGACAAGTATCCAGCACTTTTCTTTTAGTTTGTGTATACTTGTGGGGGTACGTGGGCGTAACCCTTTTTAAGGGGGGTAGAGCACCACATGCGACTTGCATATTTGCAGTCTAGATAATGGTTTTGGTTGAATGTTTGGTTGTTGCGCATGTGTGCAATTGATTGGATGGTTATTGTTGTTCTATGTAACACTTGGATGGTTATTGTTGTGTTCTATGTAACACTTGAATGGTTATTGATGTGTTTTATGTGACACTTGGTTGAATGGTTATTGTTGTGTTCTATGTAACACTTGGATGTTTATGGAAATACTTATGTACTTTACAGTATCTATCAAAGTATTTATGTTATATTACATTGATTGTCATGAGCAATTGAATGACTGGTGGAATGTAGAGGTATCAATATAGTATTGACACCCAGGATGATAAGTATACAGGAATAGACATGAGGAACTTGATTCCATAGGATGAATAAGTAGAAGTTATGACTTCGGGACGAAGTCCTTTTAAGGGGGGTAGACTGAAATACCCCTAACATTTAAATAATGGGAAATATATATTATTTGGGGGATTATAACACCCTAAGAAAATATATAAACACTTAGGCGTTAAAACGCACCAAAACTCCTTAAGGTCAACAACGAGCGTTAAAGCCAGACCTTAAGCTAACTATGGTATATGAACTATAAAACTCATACCAAGTCAACTAAGGATCATTATACGACCTTTAAAACACAGGTCCTCAGTTAGAACAGAAAAGAAATGTAATATGACCGGGAGAGTCACACACCTCCCTTAAGCCCGGAAACACCCTGAAATACTTTATAAGATGAAGTAAAGCATTACACTTCATTCCAAATGCACCATAACACTTTATTAAACATATAAGATGAAGTTCTCAAGCTAAATTCTCAGTTAAATACAAAGTACTCGGAGGTACCCGTTGGGGGCCCCATAAACCCCCGGGAATGCCCTGGAGAGGTGCCGAGGTGGCACAAACTCCTATATAATTCATTCTTAGAGTTCCTACTATCATTATTCATCATTCTAAAGAGAATACTCAAGCTACTTTTGCAAAAATACATAAAGTACTCGGGAGAATTTCTTAACGCTCCTATTTTGCTCGGGAGTGTCCCGGTAGCCTGGAAATTGTGTCGTGAGTTGATATAACCCCATATAACTCAATGTAACACCTTAATATATTATTATTGACTATAAACAATGTTTATTATCACTTGGAACTCATAGAGACTACTTATTTTCCAGAATATCCTTAAAGCACAAAAACGCACCTTCGGATGTCATAAAAACGCGTTCTATGCAATTACCTTGATGTTTTTGAGGAGTCACGAGTTGATAATATTAAATGGGGATAAGTTGACCATATAAATCAATTAAATCCAGTGCTAAACACACAGCACAAACAGGGCCGATTTTATGCTCAAAAAGGTACCATAAATCAGCATTTTTACCTTAGAACTTTCACCTTTTACCTTAGTATAAATGTACCAAATAAATGCTGGAACCTATTACATGTTATAATATGGTCTTAATAAAGTATAGTGTGACAGGAACCAAATTAAAAATCAGTCCCATATAGTCTCTATATTGGGCGCCATTTTAGGTGATTTTTGACTAGTTTTAGTTTGAAAATTTGCCTTATGGAATGGTGACTCATCCCTACATGTGCCATGTGATAATGTCAAATAATTTCAGTGAAATGATAACCCCATTACCGTAAGACCTGCAAGAAAACAAGAAGATGTTAGTCTATGAAAAATCAATGAAATTAAAATACAAACTAGATCTACTTTAGTCATGGTGTATATTAGTATAATACATGACAATAAACAAATGAAGCAGCCCTTCCCTAGCCATGTGCTGCCGATCAGAATCAAGGAGAAAGGAGGTAGATTGCTATATTAAAATCAAAGAAGGACATCTACCTAACTAAGCTTAATCCCTTGTCTCCCATAAACAAAAATCAAATGGCTAGCAACAGCACGTTGCCGCAAGCCTATAAGAGAACAAGACAACATTAGCATGGGTAATTAACTTAGAAAATTCAAAGGAGACAACTACCCACCTTAGTCTTTGTCATCTTATGTCAATGGGCAATCAAAGTCTTCAATTCCCTTGTCAATCTAGCTGAAAATGAGTTGCTGATTAGAAGACTTTTGTAGTCAATTTGAATACAAATAAAACAAAATCAAGACATAAAATAATGCCTTGGAATATAACAATTATTTCTCATTTGATTCCTTGCCTTTGCTTTCCTTAATACCCTACGTAACTTACCATTCCCTTTGCCCATTCATTCAGCCGATTGGTAAGTCTTCCAACCTCCTCTCTTTTCTTTCTTCTTTTGCTAGTTTATTCCTTAGAGCTTCAAAGGTCCATTAATGGTGAATTAAGTTCTAACACCATTTATATGTAATTTTCTTAGTTAAATCTACTAAACCTTGAAGCAAGAATCATCCTAGCAACATTACAAGTTTTCGCCAAGCTTAGATACTCCAAGGAGTCATCTTGATTCAACAACAACACAAGGAACAATCAAGAACAAGTTAAGGTATATTTTCATGTTGAAAATCCTAGTGATTTCCTAAGTCCATTTCCGAAAATTACAAACTTCTAAACCTATGTTCTCTTCATCATTTCATGAAGGAAACTTGGATCTACAATCATCCCAAGGTGTACCGAAAATACCTTGTTAAATACCTAAGGTAAACTCTTGAAAAACTACTCCAAATCTTACTTATAAATCCTTGTTAGAAGTCTAACACTTGGATCTCCTAAACATATACATGGAGGCCGAAAGTTCTTCAACAAAATACCATTGGAGGAGCTTGGAATTCAAGTAGGAATCAAGTACAAGAATTATCTTGATTTAAGGAGTAAGTTTCTATAATTAAGGTTTATTAAGTTTAAGTTTGATTTAAGCTTCAAACTTTGGTATAAAAATTATGTATAACCCTTAGATAAATTAAGGCCGAAAACTATAGGTTATATCACCAAGAAAATAATTTACAACATATAAGGTAAGATTATTACCTTAAGGTATTAATGTGAGTCACAAAATTAATTTATGATACATATATATCTAGGCCGAATATCCTAGGGATTAAATGTTCTATTTTGAGTTTATAATCATTCTAAGTCATTAGCATAATTTTTAAAAGTGTTATATGGCTTATATACATTTATATATACTTATTATAAGGTGTAAATCAAGTTTTAAAACTATATAGTAAGATATAATTAAAGCTGAGAATAAATTGTGTTATTTGGTGATTTTTGAAGAATATAAGTATATTAGCTTATATTATAAATTTTGGGAATATTAAAAATAGCTACAAGTATTTAAATGGCTAGTTTACAAAGTTATGTGGTTAAAATGTAAATTTTGAAAAGTTTAGTGTACAAATAATAATTGCCGAGAATTAAAGGGTTAATTTGGTATACTTATGATATAATATAAGGTAGGAATTAATATTATGAATTTTGGTGAATTTAAATAAGTGTTTAAGTGTTAAAATAACATTTTATAAAGTTTTGGGGCTATTTTGTAATTTATGGAAAGTTTAGTGTATAACCGAGATTATATATGTTTTTCTGGTTATATTAAACTATTAATTATGACATTAAGCTTTGGTCAAAGTGTTGACCAAAAACTTTGGGTTAAAATGATTTATGACATAAAATATTAAGTTTATAAAAGTTTTGGGGTGAATATGTAATTTATGAAAGTTTAAATATAAAACCGAATTAAGTATGGGGCGAATTCATAATTTATAAAAATATATGGGTCATTTCGGTTATTTAAAGAAATTAAATATTAAAACTATAGTTTAAAAATTAATATGTGACTTATATAAAGTTTTGGGGTTAAATTGTAAATATAGGAAAGTTAGATATTAAAACCGAAAGTTTAAGGGGGTTATTTAGTAATTTATAAAAGTTAGTGTATTTGATTTGCAATTACCGAAAGTTATATGGTTAGTTGTTAATTTACAAAAGTTATTGTGTCAAATTTATAATTACCAAAATTATAAGGTTGGTTTTGTAATTTAGTAAAGTAAGGAATTAAAACTAAGGAATATAATGTATTTTGGAGTATAATGTAAAGTTTATAAAATAAAGGTGGTTATAATAAAAATAACCAAGTTGTATAATATAAAGAATAAGAGGAAACAATTGTGAGTATATAATTAAGAAATAGAAATATACAACACAATGGAAAATTCATTATCACATGTAGTTACTAAATAAAATAATGGATTGTTAAACTACCTCGAACCACTGTAAAATAACAGGGGAAAATAAAGAACATACGGGATTAGTATACTACAAGTATTGGTTCTGTAGTGACAGTACTGTAACACTTAGTAAATGGTTGTATTAACGTTACCCGGCATTGCATGTAAATATAACAGCGTACGGGGAGAGATTTCTAAAGCGTGAATTGTCAAGCTAGCAGTTACACGGTGAACGGTATGTTAATTGTGTGGTCTGAATGTCCTAAGGATTATCCTGAGGTCCAGACGTTGTGTGTTTAATTGTTAAGAGCGATATCTGTGATTTATGTATATGATATTGTATACTGTATTGCTCAACACAACTGCGTTCTATTTTACGCGAATGTTTAATGACTGGAAGTTTATACATCTAAACTGGAACAAGACTAACTGACGTTTAGGTATTATGAGAACCTAACTGATGGTCAACTGTTATAGTCTTAACTCAAGGATTGGTTATTATATCACTGACTAAAGGGCTAACTTATAAAGAGAGGAATCTAGACTGTTTCAACTTTCTGGTTGCGCATCGTGATCACTACGAGGGACTTCTATGGGGAGTCACTCAAGGGAATCCATTGTCCACATTCGACGATAGCGGAGGGCACTACCGTTGGTGCACAGGTTTGACCGGACCGGTCAAAATAATTATCCAGGGCCATAAGGTCAGCTGGTAACGGTTCCATTGGAACCCAGGGACTACTGTCCATTATTAAGTTATTAAGGGTTGTCTTAACATGACGCCTGAGGTGGAATTTATCTGGAAAAGTTTAAGTGGTTGGTTAAAAGGATAAGAGTCTTGTGACCTACTAACAAGTACAGTTAATTAATACGCGTATCTTGTTTGGTTATTGTTATGGATTATTGGTGTGTGATTATCTGGTTGTTGTTTATTATTGTGATGATATTGACAGGTGAACTATTGTGTGTTTATTTAACATTACAGAAATTACTATTGTTGTAAAATGGATTATCATGTAATGAATCTAATATCAAGATGGCTAAACGACTTAAGGAATCTAGATGACTTAGGACTACATTTAGCATACCAGCATTTCGATTGCTGAGCCCTTCAATGGGCAAAACATTTCAGGTTACTAGAAGAAACACAAAGTTTATCTATGTGTTCTGATTTTAATTAATTTTTTTTTGTATTAAGGAGTTTGTTGTATTCGGTTAGTTGCTCATTTGGTTGGATTTGGTTTGTAATATTAAGAGTGCTCAGTATCTTGTTCATCACAGCGGTGAGGAGTTGAAGTTGATGGATGGAGTAAGGTTGCCTTGTTGCTCACATGGGAGAGTAACGGCGTGTAACACCAAACGTTAGATAGTTTTATTTTCCGCTGCGAATTATATTTATTATGCTACGACTTGCGATATTATTACAGGATTAGGATTAGGGGTGTTACACCTAGGTTGATTTGTGGACCACTTACGCTTCCGTGAGAAGGAATCACCCTCGTTTCTTGAATTAGCAAAGCCACCCTTTCTAGATGATGACTCTTATCGAAAATCTACCAGTTCTTCTACGACCACGATAGCTTGGGAGACTATGGTCACCCTACTGCTCCTTAGCTCATTTTGAGCCTAAGGTTTCAATTCCCCAACAAAAGCATGTACTCTATTTCTTTCATCCATCGACAGGAGATCAGAAATGATGGAGATGAACTCCTCAATATATTTTCGAATGGAACCCGACTGTTTGAGGGCTCGGAGGCGAGTCCTCGCCCGATGAGTAGTGTCTAAGGGAAAGAAGTAAGCCCTTAAGGCTCCTTTGAAATCATCCCAAGTTCCTGGAACCAAATTTCCACTGGTACGGTCAGTCTCTTCCATCAATCTCCACCACTTCTTGGCATGCCTAACTATATAGGTAGCCACTAAGACCTTCAACTCTTCTCTTATCCTTGAGGCATCGAAGTAGTTTTCCATGTCATAAAGGATATTCTCAACAAATTCAACATCACGGGTCCCATTAAAGGGGATTGGATCCCTTGGTTTAACTTTGAGTCATCGAAGGGCCCCATCAAAGGGGGTTAGATCCCGTCCTGATTTTATCGAAAGATCGGCATTCTGCTTAGCCAGCGAACCATGTTCATCTACTCGGATCCCAGAGTCATATTAGTGCTCTTCATTCTCAAATCTCGCTTTAAGTTGTGTGATGACATCGCTGACCAGGGCGTTAACAACGTTTTTTAGGAATTCGTGGTCATTCACAAGCCCTTCAACAACACTTATCAAATACAAATTTGGGTCCACCCTATCGGCTTCTCGACTTGATAAACCCTCTATTCTTCCAAGCCAAAGAGTCGTAACATCCAAACCTTGTCCTCCCATGATCGGCAATCTGTATGCAAAGCTTGGTTGTCAGTAGTTGTCTTAACTTGATTTGCAACGTGGACTTACAACAAGTTTTACATTTCACAAGCCTTCAAAACAGAGTTAGCCGATTGGTTAGCCTTTGATACCATAAAGGTAAGTCGCATTTATTTGCAACAACGGTTTCATATACTTGAATGTAGTATTGCATTGCCCAAATGCCCAAAAACAACACGTTTAAACTGTTTAACAGAAATGGTTTGAGTTTCATCCTGAAAGACAACAGTAGAGTCTAGATCCACATATGAATTAGGCATATAGTATCGAATCCTTAAGATGTACCTTGGTAATGTCGAATATGGCTGCATCCAATCTCCATAAACTCTTCTTATGGCTTCAGCATAACCGAGCCAAGCTTTTTGGTAGCTCATTTTCCTTCTATATTTTGAACGCATTAGTTGAATGACAGTAATAACTTGTAGTGTAGGATTCTCTATGACTCATGGTATCATCGTTTCAACAATGAAATTGTACGTAAAGAAACGATCATTGTTCTCGTTCAGGATAGGAACACATGAGTGAGGAGTGAATTTCCTTATGCGCCATTCGAATGCACTTCAGCAGCGCAACACGAAAATAGAAACTGCATCCTTTTAGACACCTTAACGCAAAAAAAATTCTACTATTTTTCTGCGCAACAAAATCTACATTTTTTTAAAAGTGATACACTATCACAACCGTCATAAGAACCTTTATGTCAGTACAATTATGTCCTATCACAACCGTCACAAGAACCTTTGTGTCAGTACAATTATGTCCTTTCACAAACTCTTGACTGCATTTGGCTTACAACCTATAAGTCCACATGCATTGAGAATGAGGCTCCAAGAGTGTATGGTGACGAAGGGTCAGCTTTGTCAGCAAGGTCGTCCTCATCAACATCCAAACTTCCATGATCTACATCTCCCGACCCACACAAGGTCATGCTCGGGAGAAATTTAAGCGATATCATCATTTTCCTCTAGAGAAGGTGTAGTCACATGTTAGAACTCAACTTGTACGGCCAAATTATTCAAAACGTCGATTTTCTGCTGGAAGTTCGATACCATCATCCTTACACGAGCATAACTAGTGATTTGAAGTTTATGAAATGAAATATTTGTTTTTCTGCTTTTGACAAACCATGTCAATAATCATGTAGTCTCCCCCTAACTCTAAATCGACAAGATCTTTCACACGGTCTTTGAAAGATTAAAGTGTGCCAAACTCGGAAATTTGGGTGTATATAAACTTTAACCAGTAGGATTATATGAAAATACACACCATATAGGTCGTATTTGAGATCTTCGTTTAGGAATAGTATACATGAGATATCCATCTCATTTGTTTCATGTAAACGCGATAGAGAATGGAGCAGGAAAAATTTATTTTGCAGCACAAGAGATTGAAGAGATTAGTACACTTTACAAACAACACACATCATCATTTTATAGGGACAAAGCTCAAACATAAAAAAACTAGTCGTTAGACAACAAAATGAGAAAAAAAGTCGTTGCACCATTTGCAAAGAAGACGATAACGATGCCTTCTCAATTTTAATTGACACGACACTGTTAGCGTTTTCTCTGTAAATGGTGCAACATCTCTTTTTCATTTGTAAAGAAGGCAATAACCATAGTATCTCAATCAGTCAAGACAATGGCATGGTTATCACCTTATTTACACAAGAAAAAAACAACTATCACCAGGAATAACCCAGCGAATCACCTACTTCAGCTAATATACAACACTTTTGACCTGTTGATCGGAAATTTTCCAGCCAAGAACTATAATTTTTTCTAACCAGTTTAAGAAGTTTTTAATTGGCGACTATAGGATCAAGATATAGGAACTCAAGGTTTATCTATGGGACAGAGAGTTAAAGTAGATTTAATTTTCAAAAGTAATGTCACGATATTGTAAACAGTAAATGGATACAAATTAACCGAAGATGAGTAGTGACTCTCATGTCTACTATGTTATAAACGCTAACACAGAGACTGCCAGAATAAGACCTTAGAATGTTTGCCTCAAACACAAGTCAAATCTAAGGTGTAGTATATTAGATTAAAACTTAGGAAAATTTTACAAAATACCCCTGAGGTATGAGCGAATTTTACAAAATACCCCTAAGGTTTTATTTTTATTACGAGATATCCCTGAAGTTTCATTTTTTTACGATATACCCCTAAGGTTTCATTTTCATTACAATATACCCCTAAGGTTTCAATTTGATTACAAGATACCCTTTCGTTCAGATTCTGATATATTATATTTTCCATATCCCAATTTATCTTGGATATATTATTAAAGTTTTATTTGATTTGAAACTTAAATAAAACGCATAAAAAACAAAGTCATATAAATTTGAAATTATTAAATAAATGGAAATGATTAAAAATAAAAAATAAATTATTTTAAAAAATAAACATAAATTGTTGAGGTGTTACTTAGAAATGAATTAAAATTGTAAAAAAATTATAACATTAATATGAAGAATAATAAAAGTAACAATTTCATATAGTACATAGAAAAAATCATTATTTTAATTTAGAAAAAATAAAGTATAAAAACCATGAAATATGATCAGAGTTATTGATATCAAATAATATATTTGCTAATAACTTTTTACTATAATTCATACAATTATTTAATAATTTCTTATTTCAAATAAATAGAATTCATTTATACTCCTATATCATACCAGGTTTCCCACGCCTAAGAGTTCTTTCAGTTATGTTCGGAAGAAATCACGTGTTATACCCTATTCTACTTTCCAATAAACGGATGTACCCACTCGTCCCGTCTCGTGACGTTCTTGCTCTCACTGCTCGCGTTGCTGATCCTCTCATTCAACTAAACGACACTTCTCTAAATGTAATTGTTATAAAGTTTTACTATTTTAAGTCATTGTTATAATAGTTTTATATTAAGTAATAGTATATGTCTTTTTAATAAATTAATTCTTTTTGTTGTTTAGCAATTTCTATTTATTTCAAACTTTTATGTTTCTAATTATTTTAATTTATTTTTAAAATTTTATTTATGTTTTTAAAATTGAATTCAAATTTTAATTGATCTCCAATTTTTATGTGTATTTTGTTCATAATTTAATTTTTTTTAAATTTGACCATTTTCTGAAATTATTGTGTGGCATATGATGCGCTGGTAAATTGAGGGATATGAAAATATAGTAAATCAGAATCTGAACGAAGGGTAGGGATGGCAATGGGTCGGGTTTGGGTCGGGTGGACCATCACCCACACCCGTCACCCGACTTCACCCGCTCCACCCGTACCGGACTCGTCACCCGTTATGTATCACCCATCACCTGTTTCACCCGTCACCCGCGGGTGAAGCGGGTGAACCCGTTTACCCGTTTACCCGTTTGTTTATCTTTTTCCTTGTTCCCCAGTTAGGTTTGCAAATTACTGTGAGTAGAGAGAATAGAGACGCAAAGCATGTATGTTCTATGTTCACCGGTTAGGGTTGCGAAATTTACTTCAGAGAAAATAATGAAATATTGCACAGAGCATGTATGTTCCATGTTTGCCAATTATGGTTGTAAAATTACCATGAGTGAAGAGAGAAAATAGAGGCGCAGAGCATGTATGCTCAATGTTTGCTTGTTAAGATTGCAAAATTACCTTCAGTAAAGAGAATGAAAAACTTCACATAGCATGTAAGTTATTTGTTTTTCAGCTAGGGTTTCAAAATTACCGAGAGTGAAGAAAGAAAATAAAGGCACAGAGCATCTATGTTCCGTGTTTGCCAGTTAGGGTTGCAATTACCTTCAGTGAAGAGAATTAAAATTGCACGGAGCAAGTATGTTAGGGCTGTAAAATTACCAAGAGTGGTGAGAATAAAGAATGGCGTAATCACCCAGAGCATGAATGTTCCTTGTTACTAGTTAGGGTTACAAAAATCATGAGTGAAGGAGAATGAATAATAAGTAACAATTTAACATATATATATAATATATAATCTATGCGGGTGAGCGGGTCGGTGATGGGTGAAAAATTCACCCGTCACCCGACCCACACCCGTTCCACCCGTCACCCGTTTTTCACCCGTTTTATGCAGGGTTTTCACCCGGTTTAGCGGGTCGGGTGACCGGGTGAAATGGATACCCGCGGACTCATTGTCATCCCTTACGAAGGGGACATCTCGTAATAAAATTGAAACCTCATAGGTATATCGTAATGAAAATTAAACCTCACGGATATATTGTAAAAAAAATGAAACCTCAGGGATATCTCTTACTAAAAATGAAACTTCAGGGGTATCTCGTAAGATTCACTCCAACCTCGGGGGTATCTCATGAAATTAACAATAATGTAAACCAAGTGTAACAATGTACCGGATTTCCATCCATGGTCCATAGAGTTTCTCTGGTCACCATCATATGTTCATATGAGATAACAATAGACCAGAACCAAAGGCCACAGTTTTCCCTCCTCCTTATTCCGGGCTTGGGACCGGCAGTGGCGGAGTTAAAAACTTTGTGATATTAGCAACCTAACCACTTAAAAGCCCCTAAGAACATACCACTAGCACGATTAAGTCTTTGTGATCAATGAACAGTCTTGTCGCCAAGGAGTAGTAACAGTTGCAACCACAGAATTTCAATCTTCAAAGCGCACCCGTACACAAAAACATGCCAAAGGACGTATAGAAGACACACCTACGCATTTGCTCCACTTTATAACCAGAAAGTGACACGCGAACATTTAACGTTGTCTAATGTAAGCAGTCGTGTTTGTATCGAAGAAATGGAGAAACGATTAGCTGGTAACCCAAATTAGGCCTCCAAATGTTTCCCCACACATTTTTAACATCATTAGATTCTATAAAGACTGGATAGATCGTGAAAATACTGATTCATTTTAACAAAATTTAATCACTACAAAACTTCCAACCTTCCCTTTCACAATTGTACTTACTTAACTCTGCCCCCCCACACATGGACTTCTATGATTAACACAGAGGAACACCGATATCTTAGCTGTCCTGTCCCTTCATAAAGGACGAAATTGTACTCTAACTCCGCTCCTAAACATGGACTTCTATGATTAACACAGAGGAACACCGATACCTTAGCTGTCCTGTCCCTTCACAAAGGACAAAATTGTACTTAACTCTGCCCCACACATGGACTTCTATGATTAACACAAAGGAGCACCGATACCTTAGCTGTCCTGTCCCTTCACAAAGGACGAAATTGTACTAAACTCTGCCCCTCACACATGGACCCTCACACATAGGACGAACTTTCTATGATTTACAAGTGTGACTTGCGTAATTATTAGACATCAAAGCAAATAGAAACCACCCATATCTTGTGGAATCATACTAGATCATTTAAGAACAGAACTGAATAGTAACATAATGAGCCGCCCATAAGATTTATAAGCTGAATAGCTGAGCAAAGATTACATCTACTAAAAAAATTGAGGACGAGAAAGCAAAGAAACGCATAACCAAAGGAGAAATCAAGTGCATATGGAAAACAGATCATGGTTATATAACCAATCATCCGCACGAAACTTCTACAAAATTCTCTTGGAGGACAAGATGAGCACAAAATTCTCTTGAACTACCATAAGCAATACTGGAACGATTACACAACCACCAAAGGTCGCAGTCCACCATATGAATGTAGCTGATATTTGTAGGAAATAACAGATGAGCATGAAGAGCAAGTTTCACTGTAAACAGAACCATCTATTCCCGCCCATAAAGAGATGGTCATATTCACGACCATATGTCCCCCAGGCAGTAAACAAGAAGTAAATCTGTAAGTGAAAATGATGCAGGACAGCCCACTGAAAGTATCACTACGAAGTATGAACCCAGATGAGCAAAAATAGAAGCATTCTCTGAGCAAAAATAGAAGCATTCTCTGAGCAGAAATCACCAAGCAAGCAAACATGAGATGGAAGCAACTTCCACTTATCCAAGAAACTAAGACTTCGAATCAGTGGCTGTACATATCAATATGAGATCCCACATCTGAAAAAATTGGAGAAGAGCAGCTGTTGATTCTCAAAGATTTCTCAATCAAGCCAGAGATCAAAAACACAAACTCTGAGGGCATTCCACCCCAACCGTAAAGCAACCACTCAAAGAAGGCTTACTTTATCCCTGCTTGAAAAGCTTCTGTCTTTTTGCCCTCTCAACAATAGCAAATATAAATTAATTAGGATTCAAGGCTCTTCTCTGTCAGGATCCATGAAAAAGTACTATAGTTTTTTGACAGGAGACTGGCTGTAACAGCATAACTGCCAAATACTAAGCGTACATATACAACTTTAACAGGGCAAAGCTCATCCAAATATTACCCTTCAAAATGATCCAGAGGCCGAGGCCAAAGAGCAACCTTTCAACAGATCCTTATCGTAACAAACGGCAGCAGAATTGTACTGTATGTGGGGTCGGGGCCGGGGTAGCAACATGATAGAAGCAATACTCAGGTGATCTAAGTCAGACTAGAGGAACTGCGAGCTATCCAGATTTTGTTCCATGAATAGGGTTCCACATATACCTAAAACATGATCATGGTATTGCAATCCTTCAACATGCATGCTACACGGAATTGTAACCGAGCAGAGAGCATCAGGCTATTTTGTCCTTGAGTATCTGATAGAAGAACCAACGCAGAACTAAAAAAAGCAACAGATAATCAGGACAAAAACAATGGTAGACAACACTAGGCAACATGAACACTTGATCTGATTCAAACACGACACTCCATAACCCAGACCCTGCGACAAAAGTACAAAACAGTACACACATCGAGGGAAAGTAAAATACTGGACAACTTAGTAGAGAACCTACTACTTTTATCGTTGAGTCGTTGACAACACCCAGATAGCTCACTTACATAATGAATGAATTCAGTAGCAGCTGCAATAGTAATGGAACAATATTATAAGAGCAGGACCAATCCGCAGCGCAGTACAACGAAGAAACATAAACTAGATCTCCGACAAATGTAAGCAATGGAGGAGAACCTGAGTGACTCACAACTCATCTGATCCTGAACATAACATATTATAGCAGTGATCGTGAAAGAAGAAAACAATACAGAGCCAAGATAGACAGTTAGACACAATCCCAATAGCAAATAAGATGACACCAAGTTACTCTTCGACTTATCAAGATAGAAGGTTACCACAATCGGAGTAACTCAGTCTTGCAAGATGGGAATCCAACATCCATACTTAAGCCCCCAGCAACCCCTACAGCATAAATATGACTTGGTCTAAACCACCATTAAAATGATTATCCTCTGACGTCCCTCCTAAATAACTCAAGTTGAAAGTAACGGAGTAGTGGCGGAAGCAACAATCATGTTCAAAACCTTGAAACAATTCTAATACGCTAAACCTGATAAGAGCACTATAGCAATCCAAAGCGCAATCAATGGTGCAATATGAAGCATGCGTTCGAGTCAGCCAACTTAGAGAACACGTTGGACCAAGTCCAACAAGTAGCGCCACCTAATGCCCACTCCTTTTACGATATTGAACAGCTCAAAGTCCAGTAAACAACACACTCTCAGAAAAACCAAAATTCGACTCCAAGGACACATAACTGAATGCTTTATTGAGGCTTCAAATTTCATACTTCCAAACTTCCTCACCTACTTTACATCCATCCCCTCACCAGCGATCATCAATGGTCCGTACCAGACTACGTAGGAAGAAAATACACAAGACACCAGGTGAAGAATCTCAACCGCATAGGTTACATTAATAAAAGATACACCAGATCCACTCCTTCATCATGATCAGGCAGTAACACAACCTAAAGAACTTGAAGCCCGCTAAAAGGAGGTCCGGGCATTAAGAACAATTTTCATGTTTCAGCACCTCATAGATCCTAGCTCGTTCATGATATCTAGCATGGAGAATGCACAGCGGGCCAATTTGTGAGACCCAGACCACTTCAAAGGACTTTGTATGATAGACAAATCTTGGAACCAGCATAATCTTTCCATATGTAGCAATGTGTGAAAACCAAGTTGGCAATGCCAACATAAAATCCGCATAACTCAAACACACCTCAAATAGTAAAACTGCACATCGACAACCAACCAGCAGTCACCTTACCTGAACTTGAAGACATCAAACTTCAGCATATATATCCAAGAGGGAATTACAGGAGAACAGTAGGTGGAAGGAGAAAGAACACTTATAGCTGGAAGAATAGCAGCAATGAGCATGATCCAAGAACAGGACCCCACTGTCTACACTTCATCACGATCAAATTTACACTAGGTTTCTTTACAAATTCGAAGCGCTAGTATCATTACCTCTCTCATCAACAAGGGGGTATTACCACTCAACATCATTTGAAGGCGCATGGTCATTCTGATCAACAGTAAAAACGGAGCAGGGCACAAGTTCCATAAACAAGAGAACTTAATAAGAAGAATATCTATGCTACGCCAAATCAATGTGACTTGGTTGTTAAAACAAACCTATAATTCACACAATTCATAAAAAATGAAAGAAATGGTACAGGGAGAAAAATAGGGTGCAAATTCTGGCGGACCAAAAAATTTAATAGAAAGTGTTTATAGACACATATGACTATCTATATCTCACTAATTGTTAAACAATCTATTCACATGCTTCGTAGAAAATAAATTTCATATAAGTTTTGTTCTGCAGATAGTATTCAGTGATAATTGAAGTTAAATCTTTTCCATGAGTGACCACGTGAAATAAAACTACTTTTTCATGTATTTGACAAAAGAACAAATACAATGAGACTTCTCAGTACAACTTCAAAATTACTAATGGATAAATATTTGGACTGTAAAAACAAATCAGATGTAAGGTAGAAAAATGAAGTAGGAGATTCAAATGAAAATGACAAATCATGTTCTTATAAAAAATAGGTACTAGAAAAAAGAATATTTTCAAGGAAATGAGTTAGACGCATAATGATAAAACAAGTCTAAGATTTTAGGGGGCATCCAACACCACAAGAGATTCTTGAAAAACCACAAAGATTAGGTGAGATCAAGTTGATCAAACTAAAAGCATTCAAACATACAAGCCAATTAATAGCAGGGTGGGTTCAACAAAAGAAGTCAAAATTTCCATAAAAAAACAGAGTCAAACCTGCTAAGTCTGCCTTGATCAATGGCCATACCTTATAGCCAGAAACAATAGCTAGGAACAGAAAGAATGATAGCATGTACTCATACGCAGACACTAACCATGTTGTCCAGAGATGAGAGCCAAGTCAATCCAGAGTAGGGACGACAGCATGGTGGAGGAATATGTGAGAATATTACTCGATGAATGGCTACTGGGAGTTCAATCCTAAAACCAGACTCCATTGTCTAAGCCTCCTCCACTGTCCAAACCGTTGTCATCATTAAGATACCGTAACCACTCAATTCAAGTGGTAATTTTCAGAAACCTAATACCATAAGAAGAAAACCAACTCGATGAACCTCAGCTAAACCTGCCTGAAGCTTCTAGACTGAAGACAACCAACAACCTGGAAAGATGTTTAGCTCTGTAAACCACCAAGCGACTAACAGCAGAAACAAAACCCACAAAAACATGGAATAGAGTATGGTAGGTATACCGCACTTTATCCGGTCTTGAACAAAACAATACGGCAACAGAGTCCAGAGAAGGTAATGACAGATAACAACATGATGGAAGCCAATAGGTGAGATTATTACTCAGTGAACCGAAACTCCACATAAGCCTTTGACACGCTCAAGTTACAGCAAGAATGTTGCAATAAACCAGTACACAACACTCCAATATCCGATCCTAAACCTTGTACCACTGACGACTACGAAGACATCAACTCGACTCAGAAAGAATGCCCATCTCAACTGAACATGCCCTGCAACATCTAGACCATTTTGAAGAGCCACAGGACCTGAAGACTAGACAAATATTAGCTATGATAACCAGCCAGCAAGTACACAACAGCAGAATCAAACTCAACAGAAGAATGGAAGAAAATAGGTACCTGACTACAACATAGCATAAAGGCTATACCCAACTTTGAAATAGACATATCTTAGCTACAATATAACTACTTAGCTAAACCACAAAATTAAAGAGATGACCTGGTTGATCACCATATCTCATCTTGAATATAATACAACTGCGGCAGTGTCCAGAGAGAAAAATTAAGTTATAACAGCTAGGTGGATTCCAGAAGGTAGAATTTGCTAGTGAATTGCTACTGGGAGTTTGATCCATGAACAGAGCAGCCTGTTGAGATTAACGATGCTCCGGCATTGTCTGAACCATAATCATGACCAAGATACTATAACCACCCAATTGTGTTGTAGTTCCAAGATCAGAAAATCCAGTGCAAATATGATGAGAACCAACTCAAAGTAGTATGCCCAACTCACCTGAGCCCACCCAGCAGCAACGAGACCAAATTGAGAGCTGGAAACCTAGACAAACACTTGCTTAGAAATTCACCACATAACCAACAGCAGAATCATACCCTACAACAACATGGAAGAGAATATGGACCGTTCTTCATCATTGCATCAAGCTCTACCACCTTAGAAATAAGCATATCTCAACCACAATAACTCAGCTCAACCACAACACTTAGAGATCACCTGATTGCTAACTTTATCTGATTTTGTGCTTAAGCAAATAGCAGTGTCCTGAGAGACAAACGAGGGATAAAAGCATGGAGGAAGCCAAAAGGTAGAATATTACTATTGACTTGATGATGCGACTCTGATCCAAGAACGGAACTCATACTGCAACCACACAATTTAGGTGGTAGTTATAAGTTCAGAAAACCACTTACAAATATGCGGATGACCAATTCAATGGAGTAGACCCGCCTCGGCTGATCCTACCCAACACAATCTAGACCAAAAAGAGAAAATGAAACCTAGATAAACACTAGCTAGGAAAACCACTAGTAGCCAACAGCAGAATCTAACCCTACAACAGCATAGAAGAAAAACCGGTACCTCGGTTCATCATAGCATCAAGAAGGATATATCAACTTAGAGATATTCACAATAACTACTCAACCAGACAGCAGCAATTAGAGATAACCTCATCTGACTTTGATTAGAAGAGAACTGCAGCAGCAATCTGAGACAGAATAAGTGATAACAGCATGGTGGTAGCCAAAAGATAGAATATTACTAGTGACTTGCTACAGGAATTTGATTAAAGAACTAGACTTCATGTTAGAGTAAGTTCGTTGAGTAGACAACGCTCCGATGTTGTTTAGATCTTCACCCTGAACAAGATACCGGAACCACTCAGTTTAGATTGCAGTTACAATTTCAGAAAACTACTTGCAAATATAGAAGACAAACTCAATACAGTATGTCACAACAACTGAATCTGCCCAGCAGCAACTAGACCACAATGAATCATAAAACCTAGACAAACAATGGCAAGAAAATCCACCAAATGACCAACAAATGAATTAAACCAACAACAAAAACATATGTGATCCAGGAACTGGCATCTGTTAAAATTTTAGGAAACATGGGTGATGGCAAGAGCAAAATACAAGCATACTAAATAAAATAAAGTTTAATGTTAGTCATTAAATGCTTAAAGTAAAGATATAAAAATATGATTTAGAGAAAAACAAGCATTGAAATATTAATCTTAAAGATAAAATAAAAATGATGTTATGAATTTCAACTCAAGTATATCACACCAATCAAATTCTTAACTGATGTTTGTACATAGAATTAAGAATATGGAAGTTGAATCAAACACATTTTAAAAAAGAAAATAAATGGAAGATTTAATGATGATAAATATTAGTAGTCTTTTTAGCCTGAAAATATCATACCAAAATTAAGAATTTTAATTGATTAATTATGTACAGTTAAAAGATGGAAATTAAAAAATTAATAGAATTTTTTAAAACGAAAAGAAAAATAAAATTTATTATGAAAATCAACTCAAAATATTATTAGGAGAAGAATATCAAAAGTCTTCTTTAACTCAAGAATATTATATTAGATTAACGATTTCAATTAAAGAGGAGATTTTATTAAGAAGAAAATCAAATCAAAATATTATTCGATAGATTTTATGAGTCACTCTTTCAGCTTACTGTAGTTAAACTGAAAATACAATTTGTAAAGTAAAATAAAAGTGAAACACCCTACCCCCGTACTCTGTGTTTCCCCATCCGCGGGCCATATACGCAAGACGCATTCCCACACCTCAGGAGACAAAAACAGAGAAGAGCACATGGTACCTCACTTCATCCTAGCATCAGGGATACTACTTTAAAATACGCATATTTCAGCTACAATAACTACTCGGCTCACAACTGTTAGAAAACCTAATTGGTCCAAGAACAGAACTCCGCTGTCTGAGCCTCTGCCATAATAGTCAAGTTATGAGTAGGTTTGTTGAGATAAACAACTCTTCGACGTTGTCCAGACATTCATTATGACCAAGTTACCACAACCATTCAATTTAGGTAGCAGTTATAACTTCAGATAACTACTTTACATATATGAAGACAACAAACTCAATGAAGTATGCCCACCACAACTGAATCTGCCCAGCAGCATCTAGAGCAAATTGAAGAATTGGAATCCTAGACAAACACTGGCTATGAAATGCACCAGATAACCAACATCAGTATCTAACCCAATAAAAACATGGAAGAGTATGGTACCTCGCTTCATCATAGCATCAGCCATATGACAACTTTGAAATATCCATATCTCAAAAACAATAATTACTCAGCTCACAACAGTTAAAAATAACCTGATTGGTCACCTTATCTGATCTTCAGTATACAAAACACCAACAGTGTCCTGCGAGGGATATAAGGGATGACAAAATGGAGGAAGCCAAAATGTAGAATACTCCTAAAGCCGTGCTACTTGGAGCTTGTTTCAAGAATGGAACTCATACTGCAACCACTTAGTTCAGGTGGTAGGCAAGTTCAGAACCACTTACTATTATAAAGAACCCAAGTCAATGAAGTATGCCTACCTCTGCTGATCCTGCATCATGTAGACCAAATTGAAGAATCGGACGCCACAATGAACACTAGCTAGGTAAGCCATCAAACTAACCAACAGCAGAATCAATGCCTACAAAAGAATGGAAGAGAATATGGCACCTCACTTCATCTTAGCCTCAAGGCTATACCATCTTTGAAATACGTCCTGGTCTACAATAACTACTCAACTAAAAGTAGAACTTCAATAATTTATAACGGATAAATACTCTTAAAAAGGAAAAACAAATTGGAAGTAAAAGATTCAAATAAAAATACCACTCATATTCTTATAAATACGTCTGGAAAACATTTATATTCACAGAACTAGTGAGAAGGCATAATAATGCATTAATCTAGAAGAAAAAAAATAATTTATCCATTAAAAAAATCAGGAACATAACAGTTATAAGATTCATGAGGGCATTGAACACCACAAAAGATCCTTTTAAAAAACAACAGAGGATTATGGGATAAATAAATATCTGGAATAAAGAAAAACAAGTCAGAAGTGAGTTCATACAAAAGAATATTTACTAGAAAAAAACTATTCAAGGATTTAGTTAGCTGGCATAATTATGCATTAATCTAGGAACACTCGTGAAAGCAGAAATAATGTTTATCCACTACAAATTAAGGAAACAGAATCTCTGATGCCGAACCTGGGTTATTATCAAGATAGTGAATCTGCAGTCATCCAAACATAGTAGCCAAAGATAGGTAAGGTTCAAAAGAGAATTCAAAATTCCAAAAAAAAAAACAAGTAAAAGCAGAAAAAAGTCTGCAATAATCTGCCCTTACTCAATTTGCAATACCATAAAACCTGAAAAACAACAAGCTGAGACAGTACAAGGACAATAGAACGTACACTACAAGACACTAACCATGTCGTCATGAGATGAGAGCCAATCTAGTCTTGCTTTAAATTGTGAAACATTTTATAACTCAACACGCTTCACATAAGAAATATGTTTTATAGTATTTGAAAATAAAGCAAATACATAGAGATTTCTCATACACTATTGAGTAGTAGAAGAACTTCAAAGTTATAATCAAAAAGAGAAACAGTGGAAGCAAGATGGAAGAAGGAAGTACGAGATTACAAGAAAAATAATACATTCAAGAAATTAATTAGATGCATAATTAAGCATTAAGCTAGGAACACTCAACTTCTGAACAGTTGTAAGATTTCATGGGGGCAATGAGCACCACAAAGATCCTTGAAAAAAAAAACACAAAAGATTAGGTGAAAATAAATTACTACATAACTTGCGAGGAAGAGATTTTTCGAAAACAAAATCTATTGCTGAAACCTTGATCATCTTTTAGTTAATGAAACTGCATCAAACATACAAGCCAAAAGATAGTGAGCGAATCCAAAAGAGAACTAAAAATGTCAATAAAAATGAGAAAAATTACTCATCGGCCCATACCTTACAACCTGAAAGATAAATCGTTTGAACAAAACAAGAATGATAGCGAGTACAAAGTATGCAGAAACTAACCACGTCATCATGAGATGATAGCCACACCAACGCAGAGAATCAGATAGCCAACACTAACATAAACCAGATCTTTGACACCAACATAAAAAGTATGATAGGCTTAATAACTTCAGCTTAAACCACAAAGATAGGAGATAACCAGTCAATCACCTCATCTGATCTTAAGAGTTCAAAGCTGAAGCAGAGTCCTGAGAAGAAATTTAAGGGGCAACAGCATGGTGGAGGGATAAGTGAGAATACTACTCAATTTTACTGGCTACTGGAAGTTCGATCCGAACTGAACTCTAAGCCTCCTCAATCATCCAAACCTTTATCATACCAGAAAACCGCAACCACTGAATTCAACTGGTAGTTATAAGTTCAGAAAACCAGATACAAGCATGAAGATAATCAACTCAATGAGTATTTCCACCTCAGCTCAACCTGCCTGCAGCATCTAGACCTGATTGAACAACCAAAAACCTGGACAAACATTAGCTATGTAAACTGCCAAGTGAACAACAACAGATAAACCCTACAAAAGCATAGAAGAGAAGATGGTATACCTCACTTTTTCATGGCATCAAAGATATACCAGCTTAAAGCTTTCACACAAATGCTACTCACATTAATTTAGAGAAGAAGTGCTACCAGTCACCTTATCTCATCTTGAACTAAAGAAAACTGCAGAGTCCAGAGAGGGTAATGAGGGATAACACATGACAGGAAGCCAATAGGTAAGATTATCACTCAATGAACAGAACCCCATTGTCTAAGCCTTTGCCATGCTCATACTATAGCAAGTGGGTTGCAATAAACGACGCACAGCTCTCTAATATCCAAACCTTCATCTTGACCAAGATACCACAACCACTCAATTCTGACAGCCGTTATAAGTTTTAAGATACAACAGACAACTTTTAAAAAATCAAAGAAGTATGCCCACCAGAACTGAACCTGCCCAGCAACATCTGGACCTTAATGAAAAACCAGAATTCCAGACAACTATTAGCCATGAAAACCAGCAGCGTAACCAACAGCAGAATAGAGCCCCACAAAAGTATGGAAGAGCATATGGTACCCGACTTCATCATGGCATCAAGGTTAAGAAATAAACATATCTTAGCAACAGTAACTACTCAGTTCAACCAAAAACTTAAAGAGATAACCTGATTGATCACCTTATCTACTCTTGAACAAAACAAAACTGCAGCAGCGTCCTGAGAGGGGAATAACGGATAACAACATTTGGAAGCCAAAGGCGAACATTATGGGGAGTTTAAACAACACTTGTCCATACCTTCATCATGACCTAAATACTACCACCACAAATTTCAGGTGGTTGTTCCAAATACAGAATACCACTTACAAGTATAAAGAAACCAATTCACTGAAGCATGCCAAACTCAGCTGACCTACCCAGCAGCAACTAGAACAAATTGAAGAGCCAGAATCTGTCTAGCTAAGAAATCCACCATATAACCAGCGGCAGAATCAAACCCCACAAAAACATGGAAGAGAATATGGACCACACTTCATCATCGCATCAAGGCTATACCACCTTAGAAAAATGAGTGATCAAACTACGATTACTGAGCTCAACCACAATGATTAAAGATCATCTAATTGGTTACCTTATCTGATTTTGAACATAAGAAAACAATGAAGTATCCTTAAAGTGAAATAAGAAATATAAGAATTGAGGAAGCCAAAAGGTAGAATATTACTAATGACCTACTACTGTGAGTCTGATCCAACAATGGAACTCATACTGCAACCACTCAATCTAAAAGGTGTTATAATGCACTAACAAATGTAAGGAAAAAATACTCAATGGAGGTATACCCATCTCAGTTGATCCGACCCAGCAGAATCTAGACCGAATTGAACAACCTGAAACCTAGACAAACATTAGCTAGTAAAACCACCAAATAACCAGCAGAATCAAACCCTACAGTAGGATACAATAGGACAAGGTACCTCACTTTGTCATAGCATCAAGGCTGTACCAACTTTGAAATATGCATATCTTAGCTATACAATAACTAGTCGACTAAACCACAACAATTAGAGATAGCCTTATCTGATCTTGAACATAAGAGAACAACAGTAGCATCCTGAGACAGAATAAGGGCTCACAGCATGGTGGTAGCCGAAAGGTAGAACACTACTAGGGACTTGCTACTGGAGTTCGAGCAAAGAATAAAACTCCATTGTCTAATCCTCTTCCATAATCAATTTATGGTAAGCTTGCTGAGATAAACAACTTTCAATGTTGTCCAGACCATGATGACCAAGATACCACCACCACTCAATTTAGGCGGCAGTTATAACTCACAGGTTCAGAGAAGTACTTACAAATACGAAGAAAGCAAAGTCAATGAAGTATGTCCACCATAACTGAACCAGCTCAGCAGCATCCAGCCCACTAAACTGAAGAACCAGAAACTTAGACAAACACTAGCACGGAAATCCACGAATAACAAACAGCAAAATCAAACCCCAACAAAATCATGGAAAGAGAATATGGTATCTCACTTCATATCATCAGGCTATTAACAACTTCAAAATATGCATATCACAACAACTATAACTACTCAGCTCAGCCACAACAGTTAAAAACCTAATTGGTCACCTTATCTCATCTTCAGCATGAGAAAACTGCAGCAGGGTCCTGAGAGGGAAATAACGAACGACAGCATGGAGGAAGCCAAAACGTAGAATACTACTAAAGACTTGCTACTTGGAGTTTGATCCGAGAATGAACTCATGCTACAACCACTCGTTTCAGGTAGCAGGAACAAGTACAGAACCGCATTCAAATATAAGGAAATGCCAATCTCAGTTGATCCTGCACAGCAGCATCTAGACCAAATTGAAGAACAGGAGACGTGAGACAAAACTAGCTAAGTAAACCATCAAAATAACCAACAGTAGAATTAAACCCTAGAAGAGCATGGAAGAGAATATGGAACCTCAGTTCATCTTAGCCTCATGGCTTTACCATCTTTGATGTATGCATTCCTGGGCTACAATACAATAAACTAAACCTCATCATTTAGAAATAATCTGATTGGACACCCTCTGATGTTCAAGACTGAGAGGGAAATAAGGAACAACAACATGGCGAAAGCCAAATGGTAGAAGATTACAAGTGCCTCGCTACTGGGAGTCTGGTCCAGAACTCCATTGTCTAAGCCTCCGCCATGATAAGTTGCTGCAAATTTGTTGAAATCAACAACACACCAATGTGAACCTTCATGATGACCAAGATACTACAAATACTAACGAGCGAGTTACAAGTCCTGAAAACCACTTACAAATACAAAGATAACCAACTCAATGAAGTATGCCCGATTCAACTGAACCCTACACAGCAGCAACTAGACCAAATAGAAGAACTAGAAATCTGGACAAAACACTAGCTCGGAAAACCACCAACTAACCAACAGCAAAATCAAACCCTGCAAAAACATAGAAGACATATGGTACCTCACATCATCATAGCAACATGGCTATAACACCCAAAGGTAGCTACTGGGAGTTTCTTCTCCTACTGCAACCACTAAATTTTAGGTTGTAAGTTCAAAAAACCACTTACAAATATGAAAATCATTTACAAATATAAAGAAAATGAACTCTATGAAGTATGGCCACCTCAGCTAAACCTGCTCAGCAGTATCTAGACCAAATTAACAAACTATAAACCTAGACAATAACTTGCTATGAAAACCACCAAATAACCAACAGCAGAATCAAACCCTGCAAGAACATGGAAGAGAATATGGCTTCATCATAGCACCAACGGACTCGATCAGAAAAGAATGAATCAATAACATTATATGAGATAGATATCAACTGAAAGAAAAAACACAACACCTGCAAAACCACGAAAGATTAACAGACACACATGCAATTTACCAGAACTAACGACCAAAAGAGTGCCACCTAGAAGGCAAGCTCGCTTGCCATGAAAGTGATGATAACCTATCACCATGAAGCCAAAAAAGAACTATCATTTAAATTGATGGCCAATCAAAGAGGAAAAAAGAAAAATTCTATACTAAAGACACATAAATAAGGGCGTTCACAATTCCAAACATTCTGAGCAATTAAGCACAAGAACATTCGTGGATGGCTCCTACGCAAAGGGCATCGGGAGAATGCTGTGGTTTCAAAGTTGAAACCTCAATAACCCAATGCAAAGCAAAGAACAATTTCCTTTAGTCCACAAATCAACCTTGCAAAACCAACATGGCAAAGAGATTCTATAACTTGACACTGCATAGCAATTAAAAAGTTTGAATTGTTGAAGATAAAGCAGCAAACTATCAAAAGAACATACTATAATATAGATAGCCACATGGCAGAGAAATTCTATAACTAGATGCTTGCACAGTAGCTTTCACCATCCCCATTGCATAGACCAATTGTCTGCCTATAAAAATTTTTCAGTCATTCGAGGAACTGACTACCAAGAAAGTGTCCAAAGCTTGCCAAAAACATAAGCATGTAACAAGATTCCCCTGAAGAATAAGGTCAGCTGTCAAACACAGAATTTAACCGCACACAGGGAGAATAATTCTCTCCAGTCGAGGGAATAAATTAATCAACATGTTGAGGAAACCGTGGCCAATATATCAAATTCTAAAGGGCAGCAAGAACATAAAAATCAGTCATATGCAACAAGATAATGGAGATTGCGAGACGTTGAGATGAAAATCTGACCAACCAAACAAGGAGTCCCCATTATATCCACCATCACGATCAACCCAGCGAAACCAACGAACAGAACAACGATTCTTCAATCCGCTTCATAGTATGACGAGAACTCAGATGACTAGAGAGAAGCGTTAAAACAGTATCTGCCCCCAACAAACTTCCACAAACCGTATACGAAGTCAAAGGTCACCAAAATAATCCATATAGAAGAACCTATTGGACCATAAATTAACATAGATGCCAGCCAAAAGCCTATGCAAAATTCATCTGCAAAGTTGCTATAGTTTACAACTTAGAACGGGTCACGGTAAGGCACAAATTCAGGAATCACCAACAAATATCAAAGAAGACCGTCACCAATCTGTAGACTAATTGTCAGGCAATAAATTCTTTCTGGCCACCGGAGGAACAGGCTACCTATCAAGCGTCCAAGGTCACCACCAACAAAATAAGCAAGCAACAAAGTCCTTGGCAGATACGAGAAGATGAACTATCAAAAGCTGAGTTCAACCGAACAAAGAAGGAATTCACTGAGACGAGAGCAGGACGCAGATCAAAATGTTGAGGGATAAATCAAAGACGCAACGACGGGCATCGGAAGGGCGTTGATAAAAAAAAATCTGATCGCCCAACAAGGCGTCAACTGTTCATCTAACACCAAGATCAACCCAGCGAACACAACAAATCAGAGAGGATAGATCCTTCATACTGCGCAATAGCGTAAGAAACCTCTAACTGCTGCAGAGCCAGAGGAAACGTCAATACGATAATCTCCGGGATGACACGAATTTCAGAGATAACAACCAGCTCCTTTGGAGCAGCTTATTCAGCCGAGACCCGAGAAGACGACAGCATATCATAGATACAATTGAAGGGGAACATCTGTGAAAAACGAGATCAAGCAGATAAAAATCCCCAGAAAATTGCAAACCAAAACCTCAAGACAAAGACACGATCAGACGCAACCATTGGTAGCGCTCGAATGGAAAGCGAGAAAAGAGGATTCATAAAATGAAAACCATGAAATACTGAGATCTCAATTTATAGAAGGATATAAGATTATGATTTACGAAAACGAGCGGCTCACAGTTAACCGACTTAATTGACGCGGTATCTATGTTTGACCCCGTTTTTTTTTTTTTTTGAAAGATTTGACCAAGTTTTGATCGAATTTAACTTTTTGAAAAACAAATAGTAGATATTATCACCCACAATTCATCCTTTCCAACCTCGTGGAGTAAGAAAAGATTTCTAAATTATTTTTAATTTAATTTTTTAAATTAATATAAATTTTCAATATTTATAATTATACTTTAAAAATTCATATTAGATACATAGTTTGAATAAAAATTACATTAAAATTGAAATATATAAAATAATAAATAAAAAAATTTATTTTACCTTTTTTATTTCTCTTTTTAAAAAATGGGTATACAAAGTATAAGTTAATGTCAATATATAATATAAACTACTAGTTTTTTTTTTCTAAAAAACTTCATCTAAAATTTAGTTTGAGTAATTCTAATATTATTTTAATTTGTAAAATCTATAATAAAAACTAGAAACGCTTGTATTATGGATAGTAGGGTACATGATTACTAAGACTTAGTTTTACTTTAGACTATGTTGCTAAAATAAAAACATTAAGAATTTTTTTTATCTACTATAGATTAAAAATGTTTCTTTATAATATAATTCTAGAACAAATATTACATATTAATAGAAACAAAATTGATAACAAATAGAATTTAGTGATGTCATGGTGTTACTTTACAAAATGTTACGGGGGCGAACAAATATCTAATAACATAAATAAACTGTATAACAAAAAAGTAAGGGATAATTCACGATATACCAAATTTGATATTCGACCAAAATATAACATTTTACCATCGTTCATATAAAGTTTCATCAATTTTGGACAACATTTAAGCATGTTTAAAGTTGAATTACGAAAACCAATAGGAGTATATTGTGAATTACGAAAGAAAACAGGGGTATATACAAACAAACGTAAAAAAAAAAACCTCTTTAACATCATCTATCACCACCCCATGGTCATTTACATAATCCTCATTAGCTTTACAATCCGAATATATACAAACAAACGTAGCCCCAACATATCTAGCACATTAATTCAAGTCCAAAATGTAGTGTTTTTGCTTCCATCCAAGCTGGTGTACTAGGCATGCATCCTTGTTGATAGCCAGCTGCTAGAACCCTTCCTTCACGATTCTTATATACTACTTCAACACCAAAAGAACGTTGAGTACAACTACCATCCACCCAAACATGAAGCATAAAATCTTGGAGACCATCTTCTTGTACCTGTAAAAAAAAGTCTGCTTGACCTTCCTAAACATCACCTAGCATCGAGCAAACCAAATTTTCCAAAACAGCAAGATTAAGTTAGTTAATCGTTTCACAGGTAAAGTAATACATTGCTCAAGGAACCAATGGCACAAAACTCCATCCGTGAACAAGTGCATTGGAGGAGCAAAGGATGATGTCTCCCACAGATCCCCAACATCTATACAGTAGAGAAAAACATACAACAAAGACTCAAAATCACCACAAAAACAAGATATATGTCCTTGAACATTATTATACATGCTACTTTGTTGCATCGATTAACCGCATTCAGGTTAACCATTTAGAGTAGTACGGTAATTAAGGTTAACCGAAAACCGGGTGTAGATTTTTTTTTAATGTAAATACCTTGTGTAATGATAACAAACTAGATAAAATGAGCAAATAAAAACAATAAAAAAAACTAGAAAGCACCAAGCATCACTAGTATAAAAAAGGGCTATTTCGGCGCCTCTATCTCAGCGGTTTTACGGTTTATTTCTGCGGTTGTGAGGAGGAACCGCCGAAATAGACTATGAAATGTATCTATTTCGGCGGTTGCCGAAATAGACTGTTTTCCCGGCCGAAGTTGTAAAAAAAATTAATATCTATTTTGGCGGTTATTAGCAGAAACCGCCGAATTAGATATATTTCATACTCTATTTCGGCGGTTTTTGCTAACAACCGCCGAAATAGGTAGTTTAATATTACTCCAGACTTCCTTCTTCCCCTCACGCTCTCGACCTGTCTACCTCTCTCTCTGTTCGAACGCACCAGTTCTGGTGATTTTCGATTGAAAAATCTTCTCCAGCTCCGACCACCGCCGCTGCGCCGTTGCCGCCGTTGCCCGCCGTCGTTTTCTCCCACCGTCGGCCGCCGTTGTCGTCGCTCATCGCCAGAACCGCCAGTAACCCACTGAAGCAGCAGAAAACAGCCTAATTTTGTAAGTTCAAATTTCATTGTAAAATTTGTAAATTTGTTGTTATAAAGCTTTGATTTAGATTGGAATGTGATTGTGTGTGTATAATGTTGTTTGTGGACGATGTGTGTACAATAATGGTGTAAAATTAGTGTAATTTGTTGTGGCCACAAGGTGCTTATGTAATGTCTGATGAAAAATGTATCTATTGTGCCCTTGTAGCGATAATTTAGGACGTTTGCGTCTCTCTTATAAGCTAGATTAACGGGGCTGAAGGAGTTCATTTTGTGTCCGGTAATATACTTTAACTTATTATTCATTATCTCACCTATAATTTTGCAAGCCTAACTATGAACATGAACAACATGTTGCTGTGTTTTCTTTCTAATTTTGTTGTTTGCGCATTTGTAGAGATATATCAGAAGTGGTACTGCTGCATCTCTCGCACACCAGTCTACCTCTCGGACACATTCCCTTCTCTCTATAAATCCCCAAAAAACAAGTAAGTATTTTAACTTCAGATTTTGTTTTAATCTTTGAACCAGTTCGAGCTTATTCGGTGAAGAATTGTAAACATGGTTTGATTATTGTTGACAATTAGCTAGTGAGAATGTGGTTTGAAAATGTTGGTTTGATGATTTGAATTTGCAATTGTTTGCCAGTTTGCTAGTAAAGAATTGAATTTTTTTGAAAAGGTGGTTTGATGATTGACTTTGTATTTCGTTTGATTTCTGCCATTGTTGGGATGTTTGTGGTTGTAATGACTTTGGTGAGTGCTTAATAATAAGCATGGGATGGGTACAATTATGAAAAGGTCATGCCGGATTTTTTCTAGAAATGTCTTCGTAATATTGTATTTTGTCTCAACATAACAATTTTTATTTTTTTATCAGGTCTCACAACTGTCGCTGCTTGTCTACCACACCTAGCCAACCGCTTTTCCCTTTATACATCTTAAAAACAAGTAAGTTATATAACACCGGTTTTCTGTTTTCAAAATGCAACGATTTGTTAAAATTAAATGCTAGTTTATTTTGTGTTTGGAACCTTAGAGTTAGGCTAGATTAGTTGGCAATCATCTCAGTCACCTCCATTAAAAAATAAACATGTGCAAGCAAATACAAACCATATTACATAAACATTTTACTTTTACGTAGAATAATTCTCATACCTGTGATTTGTTGCACATATAGTATGGAGCGTGACTGGATGTATGGTGATCGAGGGGATCACTTTAACAAGATGCTGAAAGAGTTTTGCAAAGCGGTAGCGCAACACAAGGATAGAAAAAGGTAGTGAAAATTTCATGTCCTTGTGTTGACTGTGGTATGGAAAGGAAATATTCAAGCATCGACGTCATACAATATTCTGAAGACCTGTGGTTTCATGCCACATTACAGAAGATGGACTTTTCATGGAGAATTAGTTCAAGATAATGCTTCAACTACCTATAGTCATAATCAGTGTCACTCAAGAACCGAGCCGACCTTCGATACTTTCAACGAGTCGGATCGATTCACAAGTACTTCAGAAGTCAATGTTGACAGTGAGACGACTTACCATGATGAGAGAATGGAAGAGGTGCTTGATAACGTCGAGGACAATTTTGTCGACAAGTCGGATGAGTATCAAAGGTTGTTGGATGCGTCCAAGACAGCCTTGTACCCTACGTGCATTAAGTACACAAAATTGACGGTTGTTCTGAATTTGTTCAACTTGAAGGGGAGATATGGATGGAGTGACAAGAGTTTCACGACATTTCTCTAACTGCTTCATGATATGCTTCCAGATGGGAACGGTCTCCCTACCACCACTTATGAGGCTAAGAAATGAATGTGTCTGATGGGGATTGAGTATAAAAAGATACATGCATGTCCCAACAATTGTGTGTTGTATAGGGTGATTACGAACACCTAGGCAGTTGTCCAAAATGCTCATTCTCTCGATACAAGCTCAAGGATGGTGACTCCTCATCCACTCAGAAAAAATCCTTTGGCTAAACTTTTGTGGTACTTACTGATCATACCTAGGTTCAAAAGGTTGTTTGTCAATCCGAAAGATGCAAAGAATTTACGGTGGCACACAGAGGGTAGAAAAAGTGATGAGAAACTAAGACATCCAGCAGATGGGCCTCAGTGAAGAAACATCAACAGACAATACAAAGAACATTTCGGACATGAAGATAGGAATCTAACGCTTGGGTTATGTACTGATGCAATGAGCCCGTACGACACATTGAGTAGTCAACACAGTACATGGCCTATTCTACTAGTGATCTACAATTTTCCCTAATGGTTGTGTATGAAACGAAAGTACATCATGTTATTGCTCCTGATATCTGGTCTCAAACAGCTAGGTAATAACATCGATGTGTATCTCGCTCCACTGATTGATGATCTAAAACTATGGTGGAATGAGGGGACCGTGGTGTATGATGCTTATGCAAGAGAAGATTTCACGCTCAAGGCTTTGTTGTTTTGCACTTTCAACGACTTCCCTGCATATGGGAACTTGTCCGGTTACACGGTGAAAGGAACATTTGCATGTCCCGTATGCGAGGAAGACACTTGTTCAGACCGTTTAAAACATTGTGGGAAGAATGTTTATATGTGTCATCGACACCTTCTGCCTGAAGATCACCCTTATCGAGTAACGAAGAGAAAGTTGTTCAATGGTGAGGTCAAGACTCGTGTGGCCCGTCTACCTCTGAGCTCTGAGGAAGTGTATGAAAAGGTTAAGGACATTGTAAATGTATTTGGAAACACATCAAAACCGGTGAAGAACATTTGGAAAAAGTATTCTATCTTTTGGGATCTACCTTATTGGCGTCATCTGCCTATGAGACACTGTGTAGATATTATGCACATTGTGAAGAACGGGTGAGGCAGTGAGTGGGACTTTGCTCAACATACCCGGAAAACAAAAGACGGATTGAAAGTCAGAAAAGACATGCAAGTCATGGGTATACGAAAGGAGTTACACTCACAAGAGAATGAGAAACGAATATACCTACCTCCTGCATGTTATACGCTCTTAAAGAATGAAAAGATTAGTTTCTGCAAGTGTCTATGAGAGTACCATCTGGGTACACTTCAAACTGGAAGAACATTGTATCGATGAAGGATTTGAAATTGTTAGGCATGAAATCTCACGATTATCATGTACTAATGTTACATCTTCTTCCAGTTGCAATCTGAGGGATATTACCATCTAATGTCAGAAATGCGTTAACCCGGTTATGTTTCTTCTTCAACGTTGTCTGTTGCAAGGCAATTGACGTAACCTCTCTCGATGATCTACAACGTGAAATTTTTGTCACATTATGTCAACTTGAGATGTATTTTCCACCGTCTTTCTTGGACGTAATGGTGCACTTAATTGTACACATCGTTCGAGAGATCCAATTCTGTGGTCCGGTATACTTACGGTACATGTACCCTTTTGAACGGTACATGGGTATTCCGAAAAGTAAAATGAAGAATAGGTATCCACCAGAAGGGAGCATTATTGAAGCGACAATGACCGAGGAAGTCTCAGAATTTGTGACCAATTATTTGAATGAGGTGGAGTCAATTGGTGTCCCAAAACCACGCCACCATGGCATGTTTAAGGGTAAGGGTGTCATTGGCAGAAAGATTATGCAAGTTCCGCGTCATCTCATTCATCAAGCACATTTGTTTGTCTTACAACACCTTGAGGCTGTTGAACCTTATTTTGACACCCATATGGTTGAGTTAAGGCAACACGAAAGACCACATTTGGCTGACAAAGGAACAAAACCGTGTCTTCATCCAGTGGTTCAAAGACCATGTGTTTGAACTAGCATCATCAAATCCTGAAAGCTATAAGTGAACAGATCAGATGTCTGGAAATTGAACCCGAAACTAATATTACATCATTTGAGGGGTATGATATTAGTGGGTATACGTACTACACTACGAGCCAAGATGCTAAATTGATAAACCAGAACAGTGGGGTAAAAATTGATGCTGCAGACACTGAGTACCAAAGCGGTAACTGATCTCAACCAGTTAGGAGCTCTAGTTGGTATTATGGTGTCATCAAGGACATTTGAGAACTAGACTACCACATTGATTCCTTTCCGTTGTTCCGATGCAAGTGGGTAGACAACCGACGTGGATACCAAAATGATGGAGGGCTTACCTTGGTTGATCTTTAGCGTGTCGGTTATAAGGATGATCAATTTGTTTTGGGAAATGATTGTGAACAAGTGTGGTACGTTGAGGATCCGAAAGACTGTAGATGGTCTATCGTTCTTCCGGGAAGAAGGTCGGCTCTAATCAAAAATGAAAATAAGGATGACGATGACAATGAGACGGCAGAGTAGACACCCTTGTTTCCTATTGGATTACCGGATTTATTTCATGCTACCAAAAATGACTTGATTTACGCAAGATCGGACCATGATGAGGGTGTTTGGGTAGAAAATATGAAATGATTTACGTTTTCGTGTCAAATAATGTCGTTGGTAGAATGTAGATTGTAATGTCATTTTAAGTTTCACTATTGTTATGTTTTATAGTACTCAACTTAATTTATATAATGACTTCATCTGATGAGAGTGATTTATCTTTTTTCCAGTGGATGATCACCCTATGGATGACCCCGTTGGACTGTTTCTCACGACTGGAGAAGCTGAGCCACAGTAGAAGAGACCAAGTAAGCGGGTCACACGAGGCGAGAAGAAAAAGAAGAGCGATCAATTAGTTGCACATGAGGCAGAGGTTGGCCCATCACAGTAAACTGAGGAGCCAGCAGTTGCCCCACCAGAGCCTAAGAAAAAGAGAGGTCCCACTCGTGCGCTAAAGGCTAACAAGGGCCCTACTATGAAACCGGTGCAATTTAATGAGTACAACCAACCTTACGGAAATTGGAAGAATGACTTCACCGCTTACTGTAGCCATTTGGTATGACATACTGCAATATAAACCACTACTAGAAACAAGTGCCTCAAGTGTTGAAGGATACCATGTTTGAGCGTCTTCAGATAAATCTATATTTGTCATTAGTATGTTGTTGTAAAATAATAGAATATTTATGTACTTGTTACTAACTGACTAATCATGTATCTAGGCTCGTTTCTTCGTGGATCCCGATCTTAAAAAGGATGTGCTATCATCGATGTCAAAGCAGTTCCGGGACCACAAAAATAAGCTAGCCGACAAGTACATTCACAAGATGCCTGCTCCCAAAGATCCAGAAGTTGCAGATCATGAGGTCAGCGGTGAGATGCCACTGTGGGAGAAGTACGAGGGCATCACCGAAGAGCAATGGACGCAGTTTGTTGAGTATCATCACACGCCGGAGTACCAGGTGCATTTTATTGTCATATTTGCATATGTTATGCTCTCTTATGCGATTTTTGTGGTTAATTCACTAAACATAGTCATATTAATTTATGTAGGCTCTTCGTGAGAAACAATAAGCAAATGGTAAGAAAATTTTGTTCCCTCATCGCTTGGGTGGCAAAAGTATTGCCCAGGGCATACCAGAATGGGAGCAAAAGGGTTATCTGCCAACGGATGGCTCATTAGGTGTCAATGGCAGAAGAATTCGTAAAGCTCGACTCCTAAAAAACCTCAATACGATGATGCCACGAGAGTAGTTATTGCTTAAATGGTAAGTATTTCAATTCAAAGTCATATCATGTTCATTTTTAGTCAAAGTGGTCATTTGGTTTGTATATATAACTTATGAAAAATTAGTAACTACATTTGTGTGTTGTATTAGGGTGACTTAAGCTCTCAGCTCACCCAGGGCACTTGGACTTCAGAGAGGAATGATGATCCTTTTACACGCGCTCTTGGAAAGAAGGATCGTCCAGGTCATGCCATTGGTTTTGGTGGGCACATTGGTATCCGCCAAGCATTTGACGCTCCCGGGTCTAGAAAAGAGACACAAGGGAGGATGATCAGCTACAAGGAGCACTTGAGAGCGATGTCTGAGATGGAGCAAAGTATTCACGAGAGTCTCGACGAGCGGATTGCTCAGGCTATGCCTAAGTATCGATCAGATAGGCCTAGCAGTCAGGAGGTTTCTCGACCACCAGTTGAGTCACCCATTCAGGAGCATAATACACAAGTATGGGGAAGTAGTGTCCAATCGGGTGAGCCGTTTCCCTATGCATCTCTACAGGTTAGACCAACATAAATTAAAAATATGAGGATTAAGAGTTATCACTAGATCACTAATCTCATCGTAGAACGAGGATTTCACAATTTCCATCTAAACAAATTCCACATAACATACAGACACCATGTGAGTGCACATTGTTTTTACAATCTAGAAATCAAGAGGTCATGGTGGCATGGGGTAAACTTTTCCCCTCATATCGAACTGATATTGTGAATGGTGAACCACTCCGACATTACCATGCACGGGGTGCTTCTGGACGACTTTGTTGCATAGCATGGTGATGTCTGTTTACCGGTGCCGCTCCAACAGAGACCTACACTATGTTCTACACAAACTTCGACAGTGCAGTGGCCAGTTCGATTGGTCAAACTCTCTGGACAGGTAAGTACTCTTAATCATTGCTATAAAACTATTGATATACCACATTGCATCCATATACTTAATGAGTTAATATATTAGGAATTGAGCCAAAAAAACTGATAAGGGAAAAGGAAAAAGAATTGCTCCACCAGTTCAATCGAAGGCATCCACCAATTTCGTGTGTACACCTGATTTGGTGGAGCAAAGGATATTGGTTGGCTTGTCACCTAATATGAAGGTTTTACACTCGGTGTTGCTGCTGACGTCGCCTCACGGTGATTCGATCACTGTGGAGGACGACCAGGCCATATTTCACTATCAAGCTGCAGCAGGACAAGCACCGATTTGAGATATATATGTCCAATTTCATAGAGGTGTTCACGAGGGATTGGTTAAATGTGTCGATCATCAAGTCAGCCATCATGTGAGTGACTACCTTTTATAGTTTGAATGCATTGATCAATGATGAATTAGTTGTTTGAATAAAAAGTAAATAACTGATGTTATTGTCTTTATGGTGCAGACATGTGCATAATAAGGTGCCCGAAGAGTACCAAAATGACAGTTTCAGATTCATGTATCCTGCTATGTGCTGTGAAACCACCATGACAAGTTACCCGCAAGGCCTTATGCAATATATGACAAATGCAATCTTTCAATGTGCAAACAAGTCATTTATTATGCTGCCATATCATCAAGGGTATGCTAGTTGACTATTTCTCTTAATATAATCTATTTACAAAATGTGCTAGTTGTTTAATGATTTCAATATAGTTGTTGTAATTTGTGAACAATCGACACTGGTCATTGCTTGTGTTGGTGATGAAGCACCCAATAATCTTACAATTTGACTCACTTGGTAAGAGTGTCAAGAAACCAAAGATTGCAATAACGATATTGAGGTGAGTTTGTTATCTTGAACAACATTTATTATTACTTAACAATATTGTTTCAAAACTTCCGATGTAACTATGTGTATCTAAAACTGTATGTTTGATGTATATAGTTCCATGAGAGCTGCATTCATGTCAATGCAAAGACAAATGAAGAATAATATCCCTTGGAACCTAGTCAAGATATTCTTAATTACTGAATTTGTGTGATAATGTCAACACTAGTTTATAATTGTGAATATGTGTGTGTATAGTGCCCGATGCAGCCTGGGGTTCGGAATGTGGATACTATGTCATGAGATTTATGCATGACATAGTAGCAGCATCGTCCCTTTTAACAGACTACTCGTTAGACAAGGTATATAACATTCTTTGAAAGTTTTAGTTTAACTCTTTACATGTTGCTAGACTTGTCGTTTTTAAATTAATGTTCATTTTCTTTTTTTCAAGGCTTACGAACAATTGCTCCAAGGTGGTGAATATGAAGATGCTCAAATAGTTGAGATGCTTGAGGAATGGTCGGAGTTCGTATGCACAAATTTGATCACTTGTTGATGATAAAGTTGATTTAAGTACTTTTTCGATAATTTGATTGCAATTCTATTGCATTTGTGGATGGTGTATTGATAGATATGAAGTGTACTTTGGTTATTCTTTGTAATTGCAATTCTATGCATTTGTGGATGGTGTATTTGTAGATCTAAAGTGTACTTTGCTTATTCTTTGTAATGCAAGTGTATTTTGTGTTTGTTGCGTTAACTCTCAAATTGTGACGCACCGTTGCTATTGGGCACTTTTAGAACTTTATGAATGTGTACTGGAGTGCCCCATT
Organism: Limonium bicolor; assembly: GCA_023374045.1. Lineage (NCBI taxonomy): Eukaryota > Viridiplantae > Streptophyta > Magnoliopsida > Caryophyllales > Plumbaginaceae > Limonium > Limonium bicolor. The sequence continues at coordinate 87,658,144 of CM041777.1, read as the reverse complement.
GTGGAGGCAGCTATATTATACCATAATACAGGTCCGATTGAATCATTTGGTGTGTTATGGTGAATATATAAGCTAGAATGGAAAAAAGGGGCTATTTCGGCGCTTCTAAGCTAAGAACCGCCGAAATAGATACTAAAATATGGTCTATTTTGGCGGCTGTAAGCTCACAACTCAGTGTCTATCGCGGCGATTATGAGCTTACAACCGTCAAAATAGATGTTGTTAGTTTAAGATTTTATCGAGCATCTATTTTGGCGGTTTATAGTTACAACCGCAGGTCTTCATTTCGGTAGTTCACAACCGCCGAAATAGACCCTTAAGAACCACCGAAATAAGCCCTTTTTCTACTAGTGCATATACGTAACATCTAACACAAATACTAAATCCACCATTATGCAATGCTCAATCATCTAATAAATGCATTATATAATATATAACACGAAACAATCCTAGAATATAAGGTAAAATCAATTCACGTAGATTCGAACAACATAATTTACAAGATGTTTTATCAACTGAGTGATAGCAAAATACATCTCAAAAGATTTAACAAAGCATGATTACAATATACACCATCTATAATGCTTATCTTGCTCTTCAATGCACATAATATATTACGTCATAGGTAAGTAGTGTCCTTTTTCTAGGTTCTAGATTATCTTTGTTCAAGTTATCAAAATATAAGTTAAAGGATATACAAAAGACTAGCACATAGCAAATAATTTTAAAATATCAAAAACCAAAATAGAAGACTATATGTATAAATAAATATATATACTTATATATATAACGGTTAACCACGGTATAAACATTACATGCCATTACCTAACCGCAATTGTCTAATTATAATAACCGATTAGACGATAAGGTATAAACAGGTTTCAGTACGATACTGCAGTAACAGTTCTTTTTTTTTTGCACCCCTAGTTGTCACAGGAAAAAGAAAACTCACCAACCCAATTACCTCGCTTTTAACGGTATAAAATATATTTTTGAAACCCGGCATGGATAAAAATTGGACATGCATTAATATCCACTTTTACATGTGATTCGCCTAATATTAATCCCCACATTAACACGTCTGTATATTTAGAAGCTAAAAAATGAACGGGCCTATGTATGTTCCTCTCTTGATCCGGGTAAATGCTCCTTCCTATTCAAAATATCTGTTGTTTTAGAGATGAATCCAGACAATTTTATGTCCAAATTATCTTTAAAATGACAAATATTTAAATAGGAGGGAGTAGATTGTTTATTGATGTTTTTAAAATTTATTTAAATTGTTCGGTAAATTTGTTAGAATAACGCACCCTCAATAAGTCCAACAGATGATCATGCACAAAATTGTCAGAAATCCTCTACTCAGTACATATATAGTTGGTATCCCTCTTTGACATTTAATTGATTTACATTTTACCGGTCTTGTCTTGTTTGACAGTAGAGCCTTTTCTTGGAGCAATACATGGGAAGAGATCACGTGCGGAGCTAGAAATTAAGGTTTGAGAAAGGGCATGGACAAAATTATAAAAGTTAGGGTGATCTTTTATCAAATTTTTCTAAAAAAAGGTTTTTTTACACTATATTTTATGTAATTTAACAAAGTTGGGGGTGTTTTGTACCCTATCCCTCCCTCCCTCCGCCAATGGAAGGATCCCTCTAGTAAATTATATTACCTGAAATGTTGTTAATACTAAAATTATGTTGTAGTTTGCATGAGGATCAGTCCGTAAGGGGTGACTTGTTCCCCTGAAGTTTTGTTTATTTATATGGTTGAGGTATGCAAATCTTACATTTGCTTATTAGATCGAATCTCCCTCCGAAGTTTGAACATCATCTTATAGTTGCTCCTTTCAACATCATCTTAAATTTGTGGCGCGCGTCTCTTTTTTGCAGTTACACTAAAGTCTTGAGTTTTGTGGAAACTTTTCAAGAATGTGATCATGGTAGTGGTTTGAAATCTAAAAAACTTGAAGATGAGCTTAGGGAAATATAAGGAGCCATGCTCTAATATTAAACCAAAAAATTGTTCTTCTATAGGTTATGTTATGTCCATACTTTAACAAAGTGACTGATTCGTAAGCAATTTATGCTCCCTTTTGCTGGTTTATAAGAAGTATAAAGTTTCAATAATAATAGAAAGAAAGGGATCGCTCAATAGTTGTGTCTGTCAACCACCCATGAAACGAAAATAATCTTCTATTTCTCTAACTGCAAATGATTGGTCCGGACCTCTGGAGTCTGGACCAAATTTAGTCCCACTCCCACCTGATGTCAAATTTTGCCTAGATCGGTGATATTTTTTCTACACCCTTAAAAAATTATAATGGGCGGCAGTGGGCAGTCAGCCCATAACCTTCCTTCTGCATGATCAATCATGGGCTCCTTACAGGCGTAGGAGACCACACCATATTTGTTCACCGATGGTATTAGTACTTCGGCTTTTCCACGGCTTTGGATTTATAATTGGACTTGTGAAGGTAAGCAATTAAATTGTGATGGATTGGAAACCCATTAAGCAACCATTACCCACCCTGTTTTCAATACGGATAGACAGGAATCTTTCGTTTCATTCATGCGTTAACATCCTTTTGCAGTGAACACAATTGCTAGGTTCGAAAAAGGTGACTGTTGGGTGTTTGTTTCTTCTTGTCTGCCATTACTGTCAAATCCACTCGTGCAATTTATTAAAGTAAAAGCAGCAAATTTTCCGCCTCTCACTCACCTGCTATCACCCAAATAGACGCTTTTCAATATGTACACATTTTATTGAGGTGGAGAACGATATCTCCTCGCAAGTACTGATCAAACAAAAGTATGGAAATAAGGGATGTCCATAGCACCATAAGCATCCACCCATAATGTTAAAAGAGAAAAAAGAAAATGATGAGGTGGAGGATAGAGGATGTGAGAGGGGTTCTTAACTAAGACACCCTCTTTTTAAAGAACCTAGTAAACAAGAGAGATTGTGAGAGGAGATAATAAATAATATTTGTTGGTGGGTGGAATCCACTTTTGTTATTGTGGATACCCTAACAGCTTTTCCTTGTACTTGCACAACCCTATTCTTTTGCATATAGGGGCTGCTAGCTGATAGCTGATACTAGCTGATATTGATTGATAGTTGATTGTAAAAGAATGGGTTGAACTGGTCAACTTAGTCAAACATACTAAACTAGCTGAATACGAGAGACAATTTAAGTTTAAATAGCTACGAGCTGATAGCTGTATTAGCTGATACTAGCTGATATTGACTGATAGTTGATTGTAAAAGAATGGGTTGAACTGGTCAACTTAGTCAAACAACTAAATAGCTGAATACGAGAGACAATTTAAGTTTAAATAGCTACGAGCTGATAGCTGATATTAGCTGATATTGACTGATAACTGATTCTAAAAGAATAAACTAAACTGAATAATCTAGCTGATAATGCGTAAGCCAGCTGAAAGTTGGACAAAAGAATAGGGAGGTTAGGTTGATGGTCAATGAATCGTTAACCACACCAGAAAAAAGTTTAACACGATAACCGTGATCAAATCATAGTATTACATTGAACACAAACTACATATACTTTTTTCATAGAAAATTACTAGACATGTAAAGTGTACAAACTATATTGTGCGGTGGTTAACCCCATGATATCATTATACATTATTTACTTTTATAAGGAAATATTTACGGTATTGATTGTGACTCGAACTAAACCCTAATCTTTTGTAGATGATTCTTGATAGGAGATTAATTGTCAAGTGAAAGTTCAAAAAAACGGAAAATATATGTAAAAGAAAAAGTTAAAATATAAAAATTAATGATGATTAATATATATATATTATATCATATAAAGAGAAATATAACAGATCAAATTATAAACCCAAAAAAATAATACCTAAACATTCACAAACCCACAAATATCACCGAAGAAATTGACATGGAGTCTGGCGACTTTTTTCACAATATTAACCAAAGAAAAGATGGGCGCAACCAAACTCGGACAACAAGCCATAAAGCCCAAAAACATCACAAATTACAATCAAATAAAATAAACCTGTCTCACATGTGGCACCCCAACACTTAGGACCAAGTCAAGTAACTAACAACTTCTTTTACCGACTTTTTTTAAAAAATTATTTCCTTAGAATTGTTATTGTAGAAACGGTTCTATGAAAGTCTAGAGCAAGCTTTGCACACTTCATTCTAAAACTATTACGAATTAAACAACTATCAATATTTAGGCCCTGTTTTGATCTTTGATATATTTATGTCTGTTTTTATTTTGGTTATATTTTAGCTGCTTTCACTACAACAATATGTATCATTGGGGGGCAACTTGTATGAGATCAATGGAGGCAACACAAAACTTGCCTCTATACATTAATCAAATGAGGCAAGGAGTAAGGTTGCCTCTATCTGTCTTATCAATGGAGGCAAGATATTACGTCACCTCTGTTGATGTGATCAATGGAGGCAACACTAAAATTTTGCCTCTGTTAGTACGTTGGAGTGTGTCACCCATGTGATCATTGGAGGTGAGTATTTCCTGTCGCCTCTGTTGTACATTCTCAAGAATGATTAATAGAGGCAATATACTCGAGGTTGCCTCGGTTGTGTTGTATATATTCAGAGGCAAGTATTGAGTTGCCTCTCATGATTAACTTACGGAGGCAACCTAATTTTAGTCGCCTCGATTGTATTGTTCATATTCTGAGGCAAGTAATTAATCGCCTCTATTGATTTACAGAGGCAAGGTTTATTAACTCGCCTCGGTTATGTTATTGTATATTAACATCAGAGTTTTCTTCACTTGGAGAAAACACTGATTTTTGCTCATGTCCACACGCAAACTCGGACTTCATCTCCACCTCGGTACATCGACATCCGGTTCTCCATCGCCATTTCCCCTTCATCTCCATCTTCATTCAGGGTAATTGTATAACCCTAACTGGCGATTGCAGTCCGGATTTTGCCATCTTCATTCACGGAAGTTCTACAATCGTAACTGGCGATTGCACTCCTGATTTTGCCATCTCTATTCACGGAAGTTCTACAACCTAATTGGCGATTACAGTTAACTCTGCTACCCTAACTTGCAAATACTATATCATACTTGCTCTGCGACTCTTTTTGATTCATTTGCGCTCTCTGTCATTTTGCAGTTTCAACTAGCATACAAGGAACACCGTTTGCACTCTCACTGTAATTTTGCAATCCTGACTGGCATAGAAGGAATTTCATGTCTTCCCATCTTTAATCGCGATTATTCTGCTACCCTAACTTGCGATTACAGATTATACTTGCTCTACACCTCCTTTGTTTCCTTTTCACTCCCAGTAATTTCGCAGTTTCAACTGGCGTACAAGGAACAGTGGTCTGCACTCTCACGGTAATATTGCAATCCTGACTGACAAAGAAGGAACTTGTCTACGCCATCTTCAGTCATGGTAATTCTACAACCTAAACTGGTGACTATACGAACATACATGCTCCGCTTCTTCCTTTTAATTGCAGTAGCCGCAGATTCCCCAGTGTGTTCCAGAATATGTAATTTTTTTGATGATACCTGTAACAGGAAAAGAAGGTAACGTAGCAAACCTGTAAGAAATTATAATATCTGACAACTGACATCCGTTCATCATTCTCTTTAATCTCTGGGCTTAGTTTGATCAGTATAATATGTAATTTGAATGGTTGGTGTTTATTTAACTGCATATTAATTTATTCCTTGTTATTTTGGGATTTTGATGCGATTCAGGATCATAAATTGTGTGGACTTGAACTTGTTAGCTGGGTGCTTGGTCCTTTGGATATAGCACTATATATGACGTTCTGATGAGTAGATATACATGTTTGGTTAGTGACTGATGTTTGGTGTTATTCTGTTAGAAAACATACCAAAATATACATAGATTTAACCAATAAAGATCAATGCCGCCTACCCGACCGGATGTGAAGCAGCTTCAAGTTTCTAAATAAAAGAACCAAAATGATGTTTGGTTTTCATTCATTCTCTTTTCTGCATTTGAATCATATTGTTCTTTAACCTTAAGTAACTTTTCATCAACTTTCAGTGGAAAACAAGTTGAATAGGCTTCTATGAAAATCCTGGCTCATCTTCCTAATGTGAATAGTTATATTCTCTCAAGCATGTAAGTAATATGTTTTCATTCAGGTCTTGATGGATGATGTCAATGCTGGATATGAACCTTTGGCCCCATTGCAGGTAAACAATGTGGCTCTTAAAGAGTTGTTTCTACATAAGTGTTATTAATCAGTGTCTACTTGTTCAGATCAGAAAACCCTTCTCACTAGTATATTTGTACTTGAAAGTCATTGCTTGATCCTGCTGAAATTGCTGACCGGTTACAAGAGAGGTTGTAGAATTTAGTGAAGTGTTTTTTGAGATGCTGTCTTTGTGTTACAGAAATTGACTGATATCTGAAAATGACACTTCACTAATGTCAAACTTATATAGCAGCGGTGCTCTGAAATATATATATGTACAATCTGAAGTTATCGAAATATGTTTGACACTTGGTAGTTAAGCATAGAATTTACATACTATCCATGTGTGATGCTCTATAATATGTTTATTTATTTACTTCATCCTACTGTATGAGTCCCTCTCCATTAAGTTCAGATAAATTGTAAATTTTTTAATTATGCATCTCAAGGGTAGAAGATAATTAAGTTCAGATACGGTGCAATTCCTGTTGCGAGGAAGACTGGCGGATTAACTGACAGGTTAGCTGCTCATTGTTTTTCTTGTTTAAGGGCATCTCGTCATGTACCCTCCTACATCCTTTTTCTTTGAGCTTAAGTACTTGTTTCTGAAACACTTTTTTTTCCTTCATTGTTTTTGATCTTGATGATGATACGATACCGCTTCAGTTTTGTAATGGGTTCACCTTTGTCAGCCCAGATGAACCGGTATGCTACAAATGGATAGCTCTGTAATCATGAGCACACTTTCAATCTCCATTACAAAAAATTCTTATAACTAAAATGCTAACAGGTTATACACATGTAAATTCTTTTTAGCTTCAATTTTCTGATTCTTTGAGTTGTGAGAATATGGCAGGGCTTGAATAGTGCATTGGATCATGCAATCCTCCACTACATGAATGAGGGGAAGAGCTGGGATCAGCTTGTCACTTCTTTATAAATCTATATGGATGTGAATTTATGTTATCAATGAACAAGTGTTACTGTAGAATAATAATTTTTACCAACACTCCTCTGCTTAAATGATTGTATTTGAATGATGTGAATTATGAACAAGTGGCTTTATCCATGTCTATTATCTTTTTTTGATGTATATATAGCTTTAGATTTTTATAATTGTTTGTAGAACAATCTTGAGGACATTTTCAGCCTGTTGCATTTCTGAGGTTTGAGCCATGGGGAAGCTGGTTGAAGTTTGAGTTCCAGTGGTTGAAGATTTTATCTTATGCCTTTAAACCATTGTTGCTTCTAAGCATTCTATTCTTGTTTTCCAATTCTACTCCAAACTTTCTAAGTATGTCTTTTAGGTACTTTCTTATCCTAATCTCATAGTGTGCGCTGTGAATCTTTTTCAGGTAAGACTGGGCACAAAAACTACTATTGGCTTTGTGAACAACCTTAGGTATGTGTTATCTTCAGGCTGATATTATATGACAAGTTTGAAAAGTTATTCTTTAAGTATGATTTTGTTGCAGCTTCATGTAGAAACAAACTTGGCTTAAGATATGTTACCAGCAGAACTTTATCAAGTAAATATTTCCATTTGAAGATCTCTATGTGATACTTAGACAACCCATACTCAATTGATTTATCTCCTTCTCGTGGTTCTCAATTGATCTATCTCCTCCTGTTCCAAGATTGAATTAGATACACTTTGTTTTTTTTAAAGTGCTTCTAGTTGTCGTTCAATCAGATACACTTTGTTGTAATACTGGGAGCTCAACTCTTTTGCCGTCCATCCCCTTTAGCAGTGATTAGTATGTTAAATTAATGTTTAAAGTGCTACAATATCTTAAACATAATGAGCTATTAATAAATTACCAAATTATCTTTAAAGTGCTTCTTTTTCTGTGTAAAATTTAGTCAAGCACAAGCAGTTAGATATCCTGCCCCTTGCAAATCCTGATTACAAAAAATGAAAATGTAAACTGCTCCATAATGAGCAAGTTTTCCTCTTCGAAGTATAATGAAAATGTATATTAAGCCACACTGTTTTCACCTGTGGTATGTACTGATACTTTACGTTGGTTCTCTTCTCTTTTTACCTGCAACTGTACATTTCTGTCCATTATCAGTGGAGTAATTGCAAGAATTTTAAGATTCACAATCATCTTAAGAAAATACACTTTTTTTTTGTTGATAAGTTATCCAGATTGTATGCCTTATTTTCTCAATTGCCAGCTGTGTTGCGTTTCCAAGTTTTGTGAAATTTTAATACCATTCATTTAGAAAGTTGCCTCTATTGTTGGACATCAACGGAGGGGAGGATAAGAAGTTGCCTCTGTTATTTATTCTCTACACAAAGCAACGGGGGCGAGTTTCAGACCTTGCCTCGCTTGTTGGACATCAATGGAGGCGAGCTACCTAGGTTGCCTCTATTGTTTATTCTCTACACAAAGCAATGGGGCGAGTTTCAGGTCTAGCCTCGCTTGTTGGATATCAACGGAGGCGAGCTGGCTCTGTTGCCTCTATTGCTAATCCTCTACAAAAAACAATGGGGGCGAGATTTATAAGTTGCCTCGCTTGGGTATGATGGTGCATACTTCACAACGGCTCAATGGGGGCGAGAGGAGCTAGTTGCCTCAGTAGCTAAAGATCAACAGAGGCGAGAGGCTGCTTGCCCCAGTAGCTTAACATCAATGGAGGCAAGTAATGTTGCCTCTGTAGGTAAAATCAACAACGGCAAAGAAATTAGTCGCCTCCATAATCAACTGAGGCAATCCTTCAGGCAACCTAGAGGCAACTGTTTGTGCCTCTAAATATCTACAGAGGCAATTTTTAGTTTTCAGAGGCAATAAAAGTTGCCTCCGTAGACATTATATGTAGTAGTGTTTATATGTTATAATATATTATGAGAAGAGTAGGCGAGATCCATATGAGACTAGTCTAAACTCAAAAACTACCTCATATATTATAAATATGTCATCAAATGGAGTCATATTATTATTTTTAAAAATATAAAATTTCACAGCTTCCAAACCTGATAAACAATGTCGCGGTCCTTAAGTTATAAGATCAACTTTGTTGCCGCATTCTACAAACATTTTATTAACAGCTCAAGCTTACACATCAGCTCTACTCCGATCATGACCAAAGCAAAGCCTTAAAAATCTTCCTCGAAGTATTCACAGTCGATTAATAGGTACTTTTGCTTTCAGACCAACCAAAGTCCACAGGGCACACACGCAGTAATAAGGCGTATATTAAAAAGGAACCAAAGTTTTTCTTGATAGAAGAGTGTAAAGCGTAGAGGAGAATGTGCAGTAATCGATGAATATTCTGTTGTGTATTTCTATGTTGAATGTGTCGGCTACAGTGATCAAGTTTTACCCTAGTGCTATGTATTTATAGGAATGTACATGTGTGAAGAGGTAAAAACGATTGTACACAAAACAGACTAGGTTTGCTAAACAAACGTGGGCCTTAAGAGCCTGGATAATTAGGCCCATCTTTATCTTCTTTTATTTCTGTATCTGTAGTACTTCTGGGCCGACATTGAGCTGGATTAGGACTCGGTCCAATACTTGAGTATGCCGCTTATTTATATGAGTTGATTTCTAGTTTTATTTAGTTTGTTTTATATGAGGTTATATTTTATTTAATAGAAAATTAGCACCCATAAAATGAAACATTTAGTAAAGGAGTATATAAAACTTATATTGACAATATATAATACAACTCAAAAAAAAAAAGATTATTTAAATACGAACGATAAGTAACCACATAACATATAGCAAAAAAATATGTACATTTAGTCATCAAAAGTTGAGGCTAGAAATTGTTTGATGACAATATTGAACGTGTCATACTTTTTTCTCCAACATTAACATTATCTTACAATTCATTCCCGTTAAAAGATTCTTCCTTGTTGAGTTGCACGTTCTTTGTTATTGCAAAGATATGATTACAAGAGGTGAGCTGTCTATTTATAATATAGACAGCTATATATCGTATACAAGATAAAGAAGGGGAGGATATAACAGTAACTATGTATGACTCTAAGTATATCCTAACACCCCCCCCCCCTCAAGTTGAGAGGGATTGGAGATCACTTTCAACTTGTCTATCCCCTCTTTGTGTTGATGTCCAATCAAGGACTTTGTGAGTATATCCGCTGGTTGATACTGAGCAGGAATATAGTTGATTGTAACCGTTCCATCTTGCAATAAATCCCGGATGTAGTGGACATCTATGTCTATGTGCTTGGTTCGTTGATGAGCCACCGGGTTCTTTGCGATATGACTGCAGCTTGGCTATCCGATTTTATCGGACAGGAGTGATGCCATGGACACCAAGCTCTGCTAGTAGGCGAGTAAGCCAAGCAATCTTGGTACAAACAGCTCTCATGGAGCGATACTCTGCTTCAGCGGATGAAAGTGAAAGTGTCGTCTGCTTTTGGACTTCCAAGATACAAGACTTCCTCCTAGAGTGATGACATATCCTGACCGATCTTCTAGGAGCTGGCAGCTCGCCCAATCATCACGCAGAAGGCTTCCAGGCTGTAACTGTCATTCTGTCTAAGAAATTCCAAAACCCGAAGTGGATTTTAAATAGCCGAGAGTGTACAAAGCAAGGTGAAGGTTTGCTTCTGTTGGTGAGTGCTGGAATTGGCTGAGAAACTGCACAGAAAAACATATATCAGTCTAGTGTGACATAAAAATTCAACTTCCCAATTATCTTCCTGTAAACAGTGGTATCATCTAAGAGTTTACTATCTGGTTTTGTATTTCTAACAGAAGGAAGGGGGTATGAACGGTCTTTGATTCTGTAAGAATCAAACTCTTTTAACAAGTTATCAATAACCTCTTCTGATTCAGAATCAACCATCAGAAACCTTGATGAACTGTATGCCAAAAAACAAATTGATCAGACCCAAGTCTTTAATTCTAAAGGTGTCATGAAGGAAACTCTTGAGAGAGTCAATCTCTTCAATATCATTACCAGTTATGGCAATATCATCGACATAGACAATTAGGTAACAGAAAGGTCACCTTGCAGCTTGTAAACAATGAATAATCGTTTTTTGGACTGAGTGTAACCTCTCATCTTCAAGGTGCTGTTGAGCTTGTGCACTCCACTGTCGTGAAGCTTGCTTTAAACCGTATAATGATTTTCTGAGCCTGCACCTTGGTTAGACTGATTGTAATTAAGCCTTTAGGTAACTGCATATATATTACCTCATCCAAGTCCCCATGCAAAACGCGTTATTGATATCCAGTTGATAGATATTCCACTGCTTTTTTAACAACTACATAAAATAACACCTTAACAGTGTTAGTTTAACAACTGAAGAAAAGTTTCTAAGATAATCCACACCTTCCTTTTGAGTATACCCCTTAACCACAAGACGTGCCTTATACCTCTCTATGCTACCGTCTGCTTTGGTTTTTCACCTTAAAAACCCCTTACACCCAATGGTTTTTTCTTAGGCGGAGATCTACTCTCCCATGTTTTGTTTAAATCCAAGGCCTTAAACTCCTCGTCTATGGCCTTTTGCCAATGACTGTAACAGCATCTTCATAGGTAACAGGTTCATAATACGCATCAGATTTCAGCATATGACTTAATATAGGTAAAGCAAAACAACAGCTTTCGGAGTATCAAACAGAGAAGGCATGGTGTGAGTGCAGAAGGAAACTATCTGTAATAGAGGAACAACATAATCTTGTAATCTGGAAGGAATTTTAACCTGTCTACCAATCTTGTAGATGCTACTGCATCGTCATGTGCATCCTGCTGTTCAGCTGAACCATTGTTAACAGATGAAAATGTTCTCCAGGCATAGTGAACAAGCGAATCCAAAACCTGATCTTGATGACTGATAAAACTAGAAGAATTATCAGAAAATTTCATTTTGTCAAAGGAAAAATATGCTCAACAAAATTCACATGCCTGCTTATCTTAATCTGCCCAGTTTTGCAAATCAAGAACCTTATACCCTTTGGAACCGAAGGGTATCCAACAAAACAGCAAGGACACACTTCTATCCTGAATTTGTCTCTAATAACATGTATAACAGAAACATAGACAACCAAAAACCTTAAGACCAGTCAGAATCGGTTCTGTCTTATAGAGAGCAAAATAAGGATATTTCCACTCAAATCTTGGTGGGACAACAATTAATAGATGGACAGCTGTGAGCAAACACTCACCCCCAATAAACCTTGGGAAGTTTGGACTGAAAAGAAGAGACCTAGCTGTCTCTAACAAATGTCCGTGCTTCCTCTCCACTATACTGTTTTGCTGTGAGTATATGGACAAGAAACCTGATGAACATACCAGTCTCACTAAAGAAATTAATACCTTCTGTAGAAGATCCAAGTTCAAGAGCATTATCAGTCCTTAATGTCTTAACTTTGGTGCAAAATTGTCTTTCTACAGATCGAACAAATTTCTTAATACACATGAATGCCTCAGCCTTAGTACTCAGCAAATATACCCAAGTAGCCCTAGAATAATCATCGACTAAGGTAAAAAAAATAACGGTATCCATCATGAGTATCAACATTGTAAGGACCCCAAACATCCCCATGCACCAAATCAAAAGCTGCATTAGACTTAGAAACAGAATGTGAACGGAGCCTGGTCGTTTAGCACGTATACAAACTTCAACACACAAAACCAGCGTCCTTAGAGCAACTAGAACCACCACCGCCGAGTTTTAGCCAAGACAAGTGGCCAAGTCTCAAATGCCAAAGCTCCATTTACTCACCGAGAAACAGGAATAAACCAGTGTCACTCACTCTGACAACATCAGATTCAGTACAGGCATTATCAACAGAAACAGAACAGGACAAAGTTTACATCATGCTTTGACAAATCTAATTACATAACCAGAACTATCTCTCTTAGCAATAAACTGTCCAAAACTCTCTTGTACAAGACATATATCCCATTAACCCCGTCACCAATCCCCTTGGCCTCTTCAGAGAAAGGTCCGGTAAACACAAACACCAGCTTACAGGAATGATACCTTTTAATTGCTTAGCAAGCCACTGACAAAATCAAATTGTACTTGAAATGTGGTATATACAGCACATGCTTTAGAATAAACCATCAACCAATCTTAAACATCACCCATTGTATTAACACATTTCAAAGTACCATCGGTAACTCGACATTAACACCATTAGCAACAGAATAAAAGTTCACAAACCAATCAGTTCTGTAACAAACATGGTGTGCAGCCCCCGCTGGTCCAAATCCAAGAATCCTCTAAACGATTCACAGAACAACAAACAGGAACTTTTAACTTGTAAGCAGAAAAAGAAAATTACCAGCCATTGCTTTCCACAGTAGAGACAGTTTGGAGCCGAAACGTTGCACAAGGAGCAACTTGGTGAAAAACTGCATCATAGCTTGGTATTGATCAAAAGAGACACCTGGAATGGGAGAGACTAGATTCTGGAAGAAGAAACATTCTCAGCCTCCGACACACTTGCAACAGTTTTGCGATTTTCGACTTAAACCCTGGTGGAAAACCAGTCTTCTTGTATCAATTTGAAGAAACATGTCCGATCTTGCCACTAAGTCGCATGTAACCTTTTTTTTCCCAGTAGTATCACCATTCTTGATTAGTTCACATTACCCCCAGTTCTTTGAACCCATGTTGGAATTGACAGAAAAGGAACCAGAAACAGGTTGAGATGAGTGCGAACCTATCGCTGATCTCTTCTTGCTCAAAATGGAGAAGGCCTGTCTACGCTTGGCAACAACTCATCATCATAATAGACCTCGCCGGCCAATAGATCTCATTCAAACCCATCAGGAACTGCATTAACCCTCGCGAGTTTGGTATGTCTAAGACTGTTCCGTAAGCACTGACAATCTGGCAATTGATCACTCATCCAATCGTCCCAGAGAACCTCAATTTAGAGTATTCAGCTCCGATAGAATCGGTTCCCTGTTTGGAGCATCCACTTTCCTCTCAATTCAAGAAGCCTCACCGCATTAGGTTTCCCCGTAACTATGATGTAATTGTTCCCAAATCTGTCGAGCGGTCCCGCGATAAGATAACGGTGTTTGTATTTGCTTGTTGATGGTGTTCAACAAGCCATACCATACCAGGGTATTGCAGCACCTGTCCCAGGCGTCCCTCTCCGGCGAAGCATCGAGCGTCCTTGAAGAGTTTCCGTCAATGAACACGTACTGTTTCTTGGCACAAAGTGAAGGTCACCGAGCGTCTTCCACAAGCCGAAGTTTGGGCCATTTAGTTGAGTGGTGGTGAGCGACATACTTGGCCCGTCGGAAGAATGCAGATAGAAGGGTCTGAATACTCCACTCCTGTCGAACCGTACTGAGAATTTTGTCGTTTCACCGCCGCAAGCAGCCTTTTTTTCCGCCGCGAGTTCTTTTCTTGGGCGTCTCCATTACCGGAGACTCTTCTTCGTGCTCCGACATAGAAATGGCCGTGCAAGCAAGAAAGGAGAAGTCGGGGAAGAAAACGGAGGAAAAGCGTGAAGAAGAATCAGAAAGAAAAGGAAAAGACAAAAGGCAGGAAGACCTGCTCTGATACCATGTTGAGTTGCACGTTCTTTGTTATTGCAAATATATGATTACAAGAGGTGAGCTGTCTATTTATAATATAGACAGCTATATATCGTATACTAGATAAAGAAGGGGAGGATATAACAATAACTATGTATGACTCTAATATATCCTAACATTCCTCTCTCTAGTGATTGGTCGCGATGGTATACTAATAATGGTCCGACCAGCCGTATAAACATAAACACTTGTAGTAGCTAGCAGTAGTAGCTAACAAAAGCGTCATGATGATCTCTCACGGGTGGCCTTAGGCTTAGGTATCGAAATTTCTTAATTCAATTGTCATGTCAATAAAATATTTTATCTAATTGTATAAGAAATTCTCATCTTTATCTCCTTGTAAATTTTACTTAGCAGAAATTTTTATTAATGTTATAGTCTTATAGCCAATAACAATATTATGTAGAGGTTACTTAATTAAACAACAATGAAAAAATAAGAGTGGATTTCACTATTAAAAAACATTTTTATTTTTTTATGATGGAATCCACACGACACAAGATGTGTCACTACTCACTACACTAGCTACTACATCCTAAAAAAAACTGTACATTTTATGCCACTATTGAGCATATATCAATATCATGCTTGTTGATTTTATATACGCCTCTGACTCTGGGTATATTTGTTCGCGCAATGAACTGCATATAAAGCTATATGTCTTTACATTAGTGGTGCTTTAATTCCTCATCGTTGAACTTGTACGTTCTCAAACTTTAACAGAGTTTATTCTCTAACCCTATCTTTAGGCTATGTTTATTTTAGCATTATCTTTAGCTATTTTTATTTTAGTTATTTTATATGTGATATTATCTTGTCGAAGAACACACGTGGGGTATTATCTTTTAGTTATTTTATATGTGATATTAGAAAGAGAACGTATATAAAAAGATGCACATAAGATCCAATTAAGCATCCGGAATATTATCCTTCATCAAACCCAAATATAGTCCTTAATTATTTTGTGAATGATGTAAACACCTTAATATCTTTATATGTATCAGGCTTAATCTTTTTTTTTTTTAATGTGAATCAAGTTAATGATCGGATCAGCGGATGGACTCCATATATAATACGATTACGCTTGTCGTGGTATATATTAATGTAGATTTTCATGTTCCAGAAGAAGCAAGTCTTGAAAGCCAACTCATGATCCATCCTCGCTCCTAGCTATTAGAATAATTACAGATAACAAAAAGGAAAATATATTTAATTTATGAAAAAGTAGTTAAAATTAGGATCAACAAGGGGAACCATCATTTTTAACGTTGGCGTTCGATCGTCAATTTATATTATTATATACACTTGATCATAAAGTGATTATATTGAAAATTAATCATTAGGGAAGTATGGGACAAGCAGCTGGAACTGTTGAGATATAATGCATATCCTAGTAATCTTTTTTGTATAAAATATAAAACAAGCAACAGTACTATGTACGTAGTCAATGATCTCTCTCGACAAGTTCGGGATAATTTTGGATGTATCGTAGGTTCATGTAAAAAACGAGGTAAGAGAGGTTTCTAAGAAAAACCAGAGTCAAAAGTTGAAAGTACTATAAAGTATACTTACACCTACTCTTTATCATTTTAGAGGCACTCCCTAGGGTCTAGGTGGACCAATCAATCCATAATTGTCACTAGTGCAGAAAATGTTTTTTACCACGGTTATTTTACCTATATACCATGGTTAGAAACCGTGGTTTATACTCGCGTGGTATATCGGAAAATTGCAATAAACCACGGTTCGAAACCGTCGTTTAAAAGACCCATTATAAACCACGGTTCGTAAAACCGTCGTTTAAAGCCCGTTGTGTCGCGGGAATCAGACGACTTATACCACGGTTGGGACAGAAACCGTGATATATAATGTCGTTCCGTTGCGTTTTTATACGACGGTTCGGGTGTATAACCGTGGTATATGACTACTTTATACGACGGTTTAATAAACCGTGGTTTATACTCGTCGTTCCATTGAGTTTTAAACCACGGTTTTAAGTGAACCGTGGTTTTTTTTATTTTTTGGTTTTTTTGTTTTTTTAGCATCTACCACATATGTTTTCAAACACAACCCAATTTACAATCGTATATACAACCTGTACAGGGCATCCAACTGGTATTGCCCTTTGATAACCAACCACACTATGACCATAAACCAAGTTGCCAGTTTGAATTGCAACATTGAAAACGAATTGCAAACAAACCCATTCAAACTTTCAAAAATAAGAGAGAGTTGAACTTTACAAACTTTGAGAGTTGCTTCAGCAAAAACAAAAGTCTAAGTCTAACTACGTACACTAGGATATAAGATCTAAGAAACACTCAAGTAATTTTTACACCAAAACTGCGATAAATGATCTCTTACAAAGTCGAGATCCCCTTTGGAATACGTGCTCCCTGCTTGTGTGAAATAAGAAACGATCTGTCCATAAAAGAAACTGATCATCATTAGTACACAATTTTATTTAAAATGCAATAACTTTAACTAAAACTTTGATTGGTATGGGTTACCTTGTCATCATCCTTAAGCGTGTCAATATTTTGTACATCTCGAACATGTACCGCATCACATAATAGCCACAGCTTTGTGAATCAGGCTGTTGAGGACACTGTCATCACACCATCCATGGATTACCAACTTTAGACAGATCAAAAAATTAAACGTTTAACTTTAATACAAAAATGCATAAATTAAATGATTACTTACACGTATGTAGTGGAAGTCCAAGATGGAGAATGGTTTCTTTTCATCACTTAAACCAAGCTTATGGCCCCTGCATAAATACAACATTTTAAAATGAAGCCATTTATTGTCAATAATCTAGGACAAGCTTAAAATAAATACAGAATGCATTAAAATTTTGAATACTCACTCCTTCAAATATTTCTCTACAGCGATCTTCGAAGGTCATCAGGGCCGCCCAATGGGTCTAGTATCAACAAGCATGAGGTGTCGATACACAACACCAACAACATCCAATGATTGCTGCCACAGATAAAACAAAGAATGTTTTGTAGAACAATTATTAAATATCACAATTAGGAAGCAAAAAATTCCAGTTATTGTGTACTTACATCTGATGATATGGGATCAGCAAATATTTGCTTCTTTCGCACCGCAGTACAAAATCCCTGCCTCACATGCTGTACACATCCTTGCTCATCCAATGCGGCCTGATTTGCTGACATCAATTGCGGACACAAGAAAGAGAGGGCAAATAATCTCTTGCTCGCTAGCAGTCTACTAGTCAAACACCTAAACAACATTTTTTCATAAGATATGTTAAATAGCTTAAAAAAATGAAAGATAATGTAATAATTTGAAAGATACTTACACACAATAGGCCTGAATCACAGAGATGTTAAGCAGGTCTCCCATCAAAAATTCTCGTAGATCACGGTAATCATCAGATCTCTGGGCTCAGAGGAGTGGAAAACATGCTTAGACACTTTCATGTTGAAGTTGGTGACAGACTGCGGCCTCGTCATGAAAAAGTCATACAACATTTTTTGTTTGACTGTCAACTTCTTCAGATACTTGGGTGTCAGAATGGGGGATCTCCTAGGAGTCATATCGAAAGGTTTCACCACTTCCTTTCTCACCTCTGACTCTCCTCACTTGATTTCACAACTTCCTTCCCCTTATCCACTTTCCTCTTCTTAACCGGTCTTAATTCCTTATCAATCTAATAGTATACAAAATTTAAATAATAAACATATCAGTCAACAGTCAAGTTAAAAACTAAACAGTAAGCATGTAATTAAATAGTTTACCTTGTCACTACTGACATCAATGAGAGAATATGGCCATGGAACAACTGAAGATTTGCTTGACCTATTTTACTCCACTGATTCCACTCCAACGGAAGGGGAGAGTCCTCATGACCTTGCACAATATCGTCTACCATCACACGAGCGTGGAGAGGTGGGATGACCTTGAAATGTACTACAGTGTTCGGTCCGGTCTGTAAAACCCGACCGAATGCAACATGCACAGTCCCACCATCCAACACTTGAAACAGATGACATGATTTAGCCATCTACATCAACTCACAACAGTAAGCAAGCTAATAAATTATATTGTTTTAAAAGTAATGTTAAAATAACTAAGGAGGAAAAAAGAACAAACCGAAAGGTTTTGATAAGGAAATGTGTCTCTGGTAGGAGAAGAAGGTGCAGGATGATCGACCATCGGAGTATCCGCCGTCGTGGTAGGAGCAGACGTCGGTGTAGGATCATCGACAGTATCCGCCGTCGTGGTAGGAGCAGACGTCGGTCTAGCAGTAGGTGCCGGTGTAGGAGACGCGCCACTATCGATGTATCGCCGTCGCGGTAGGAGTAGACACCGGTGTAGGAGTAGTAGGTGTCGGTGTAGGAGCATGCACCTGGCCCAATACTAAAGCCTCAAGTCTTCGCAGGCGCTCCTCGTAGGCTTGACGCTCCTCAGCGTGGCGTCTTTCCGACTCAGCGTGACGTCTTTCCGACTCCTCCAACCGGTCATGCACCCGTTCATCCACCATTCTCTCTATCATTTCAGCCTGTGGTACTCTCGATCGAGACGTAGGAAACACGTCTTTTTGGCGAACTTCCCCTCCAAGCCCCCGCACTCGCCCTGGATGATCCTTTTGCCCAAGGGCCTTATTCAGTGGATCATCCTGAGACGGAGGGGCCGGAACCATCTCCCATCGCTCAGTCGAGCCAGACTATTTTAAATTAACAAAAATATTAGAAATGAACTTATAATTAGTAAACAACAACTTTTAAATATATATACTTACAATCTTGGACGCCAACTCAGCAGTCTCGCTCTGCGGGAACACATATACCCCCTCGTCATTTTTCACCATTCGACCCAGCATAAATGTCTGCACTCTACTTGCATCGTCAACATCATCAATAACTGACTGAGTGCCGTCTTCATTAGTTTTAGTCAGTAAGCCCTCGCTCTTCCACTTCTCCAACCGCCCCGTGTATCCAGCTCGCCCCATGAAGTGCTTGTAGATATTCTTCGCCCGGTTACGTCTCGCTTGTTCTTGACGTAACTGTTACAAAATTTGTATATTTGTAAGTTATACATAATAAAAAAAATATTTGTTAAATTTTATTCCTTAAATAATTAAGAAAGAATAATTGTAAAAGTACCTTAAACTCTTCAGTCTGGCGATGGTCGTAGAATATCTTCCAGTCCTCCTCCGTGATCATACCATCATACACTACCCACGGCGGTGACCTCTTGGAGCCCGGTTTGGTAATCCAGCCATCTACCAACCGATGCTTGAACTGTCGCAGTGATGTCGCTAGAAGTGATTCAATCTTCGTCCGAAGTTCATCCGCGACCTTGTACTTCTTCTGCACCATCTGCCATGATGTCTTTGTCTGCCTTTTCTTGATCTTTCCAGTCCTTATTAATCGAGCAATGGGATTTTACCATCAATCCCAAGTAGGAAGCAAACTTCTGCTTCGACCCACCACGATGTCGGAGGTACTTGTCCCAGATCAAATCGATGGGAGAATCTTTCTTCTCCTTCAACCCACGGGTCGGTCCACGTCCCTTCCGAGGGCTGCGAAGTAGATGCAGCTGGTGGTTCTTCAGTAGGACGTTGAAATACCCCAAACTTAGATATGGTGTTTAATGATAAACTAAGATATAAGGAGGCTATAATATGCCTTAAAACATTAAGAAACATTTCTAATCAAAGAAAATATAAGGAAACACCAAAAGAGCATTGTTAAGCAAAAACTGCTCTAAGCTTGGAGAGACTTGGGAGAGTACCCAATATTGTTCTAAGACCTTAGTAATATCCTAATGGTCATTTTAAATCAATTACCAAAGAAACCAAGCTTGAAACAAGTTAAACACAAATGTGCTTTAAGGAGTCTTAAAGCACGTTTTGAAAAATTGTCTGTAATGAGTTTTGAATGGCTATGTCCATCATTACTCTTTAATTAACATGTGTCTATATATATCACATTTGGAAGTCTACATCAATGGGAAATCAAAAATTTCACAACAATGTGCCTTGTTTTGTGAATAGTAAATTTTTAAGCTAGTTTATAACATAAGTCATATAAGTGAGATTTTGGTCAACAATGACTTAAGTACCCCTTGTTACTAATGGGGGCCGGTTTCTGTAAGGTGAGTCACCACCTTCATGACTCATTAAGCAAATAAAGATTTGTAAAGTAAAAGTACTATTCACCTTTTACATAA
Organism: Limonium bicolor; assembly: GCA_023374045.1. Taxonomy (NCBI): domain Eukaryota; kingdom Viridiplantae; phylum Streptophyta; class Magnoliopsida; order Caryophyllales; family Plumbaginaceae; genus Limonium; species Limonium bicolor. The sequence continues at coordinate 87,637,170 of CM041777.1, read as the reverse complement.
ATATCACACTTTAGTGATTCTCTCTCCTCACTTCTTCATTCTCCTTTGTTCCCACGGTTTTTCTTGCTCTCTCTCTCCTCTTCTCCATTAACGTGAAGAGCACTCCATGCTACTCCATCTAGCCTTGCACACAACTCACTCATTTTAGCTCCAAAACCAAACAATCACATATTCTCCTTTTAGCTCAAGCTCTTCCTTTCTATCTTTTCAAACTCAAGAGCTTCATTTTGGTTCCAAGTCAAACCACCATTAGAGGAGGAAATTCAAGTTTGGAGACTCCATTGGCTTCTCCATTCTCTTAAGCTAAAGAAGTGTAAGAAAATCTAGGTTTCCATCATTTTCTTCCTTGTCCGAAATTTACACTCATGGGACTCCATGTTTATGCCTTGTTCTAGCTTGTTTTCTACTCTTCAAAGGATTGAGGAGGTCCTTCTTGCTTCATATCCAAGCTTGTCTTGAGAAACCAAGGTAAACAATCACCTAATACCTTAAAGCACATTTTTAACCTAGGGTTTGTTCCTTAGGGTTAATGTATTATCTAGTACTCATTGGAGTCATTGTATTGGTTAGAACATTGGCAAGGAGATATACATTGGTGACCGAGATTGAGCAAAGAAACCTAAGGAAGAAAGCTTTTAAAGCTTGTAAAAGAACAAGGTAAATTACTTACCTTAAGGTGTTTTATTGTTTAGGAATGGGATTTAGATATGTGATGAGTTTAGTGTAGAGTTTACATTAGAAAAGGGTTATATAAACCTAGGAGAAACAATGACTATACTTGTGAACTTGTGACTAAGGAGCAAATGAGAAAAAGAGATAGTTAAAACAATGTTGAGGTGAATTACAAGAAGCATTTTATTTCAATGGGAGCCTTGTTGTGTGTATTCGCAGGTTGAAGGCAAATATATATGGAAGTTCAGTGGTTAAGATTATTGTCATTTAAGGGCCTAAGTGCCAAGCATTTAAGTTTATGCACTATATGATGATGTGGTGAAGTTTTAGTGTAAATTGTGTGTTAAGGTGTTGTGATGAGAATTTGTGTGGTATTGGTTGTTTGATGGAGAGAAACCAAGTGTTAGGATGTATTATATACTAGAGAACCCATGGCAAAATTTAAAGAACTTAAGTGTTTGAGATGTTCTAAGGGAATTTAATGACTAAGGAAGTACTAGGATGCTCTAGAGGTTGTCTTGATGAAAAGGGTGAGATTAAGGTGTTCTAATGACTTATAATGACTTAGGTATCACCATGAAGGATTTAGGAATCAAGAGAATGTATTTGAGTATTTAGGACTTAGGCAAATATCGGTGAACAATTAGGAAGGAAATAATGTGTTGAAGGATGGAAGTTTAAGCTTGTGAAGGAACTTTAAGTAAATGCATAAAAGAGTTTAGATGGTGAAAGATGCTTGGGAGATGATGTTATAGTGGTGAGGAAAACATTTGGCATAGTGGTTACATTAGGTATGAACCACCACCTAGAAACCTAGAGGAAAACATTACAAGTGTTAGCATTATTACAAGGAAAATGTATAATGATTAAGGTGAATCTTGGTGAATGATTTAATGTGTTTAGAGGAGGGCTTAAGGTGTATTTGAGGTGCCCAAATGAGGTTATAACATATTAGGATTTATGAGGAGAAGTTTGAAGTTGAAAAGAGAATTTAGAAACAAGGTTCTGGAGCCGACCGACCTTAGGACCGGACTTGCAAGGTCGGTCGAGCTCAAATTACACTACCGGAGAAAGTTTCTGGAATCGACCGAACATAGGACCGGACTTACAAGTTCGGTCGGGCATGAATTTTGTACGGTAATAAGTCTCTGGAATCGACCGAACATGGGACCGGACTTGGCAAGTTCGGTCGAGCTTAAATTTCCCTCGGGGAAACTCTCGGGAATGGACCGACCTTGGGACCGGACTTGCAAGGTCGGTCGGGGTAGAATTTTCAAGCGGTAAAGTGTTCTGGAATGGACCGACCTTAGGTAAGGTCAGTCGGAAGTTCGGTCGAGCCTAAAAAAAAAAAATTGAATTCTAAGAATGGTAATAGGTAATAAGGTATACCTTTGGTAGGGAGGTAATGATTAGGACCCTAAGAACTTAAGGAATTAAGTTAAGATTAAGTATAAGTTTTAATGTTTAAAGTTAAGTTTGTAAGCTAAGTGGCCAGACTTGAGAGGTTTTGAATGGGGATCCTTAGGGACTAAGTGAGTTAAGTAAGGTGCAAATAACTAATGACCTAAAAATGAATGAATGTTTTAGTTTGTGAATTGGGACCCCGAAGAAGGTTAAACAAACAACGATCGACGGTGAACGGTACAATCCTTCTTGTGACCTGCTCGCTAACGAGGTGTCCCTCGGCTTGTGTGATATCTTTTTAATTGCTATGACTAAAACAAGATAAAGCATGCAACCGGTTATATTTATTCTCGTTGTGTTTGTGTTATCTTTACACTAACCCGCGAGACTTGAGATGGTTACTAACCAAGTTTAGTACTTACTGAGTTAAGAATAAGAGTTAAGTTTGATGGTTGTTGGTTAATGCCCGTTAAGGCTTAGCTAGCACATGGGATTAAGATGTCTACTAACTGGAACTTGAGTAAGGAAACCCGGGACCGATCTCCGGTCATGCATGCTAAGGAAAAAGGGGGGACGGTATCTGAATCAGATCCGCCCTCCGCTTAAGGACTTGTCTTCGGACTTGTAGCCTAGGGCCGGTTGCCGGCTCAGCTACGCTGGACTCCCGTCCAGAGTAGGTGGCATTAAGATGGTGCGGTGGGATCACCTAAATCCCAGGTTCGAATTAAGCTACAACCAATCCCTTCCAGGAACGGTTTGTAAACTGAGATTAAGTTGAGATTAAGATCGAGACTAAGGTAAGGAACTGAGATTAAGGAAATGAGGACTAAGGAAGGGTTACTAACCCACTTGATAAGGGAACGCTTGAGTCGTTCATTGTTTGTGAACTATATATGTTCATCTGTGGTTATTGTTATTGCACTTCATATTATGCTTATGTATGTAATCAATTTTCATGCTATCGACAATTAGTCGTCGTAGCCCGTTAGCTTGGGGGCCATGAGAGGGTGTACCAGCATTCGTGCTGACCCCCTCGGGGCTGTTTTTACACTTGCAGGTAAGAGACCCATGAGGACGCACTACGAGAGTAGGAGCGGTTAGACTTAGGGTGGGATGTCTATTTTGAGTTCGGGTTGCGCCTGTGCACCCGACTGTTTACATTTAAACTGATGTAAGGTTGTGATTATGGCTTAGCTACTTGTACTCGGTCGGTTGTGGTATTGTGGATGGTGATGTTTTGGGTTAGTTAAGTATTTTGGATAAGTAATGTAAATGTTAAGGCCGGTATATTCTAACGATCAGACCGTGGCAAGGTCCAGGTGTTTATTATTTCCGCTGCGACGTATTCGATTAAGTGTTCAGTTTTGCGATAACCACGAATGGCTTTGGATGGGGTGTTACAGACGTCATCGTCAATATCATCCAGCCCCAACAGTAAGTCCTCTTTGACTCTATCGTCAGGATCCATAATCTGAAAAACAATCAACAATTAACAAGGTTAATACGAACATCTACTGAATCAAATATTGAAACATGACAAAAATTAAATAATATAATATTGTCAACCAAACTTACAAAATAACATTTCATCGTTCAATCCACAATCCTTCATTGTGGTCGGACCTTCGATATTCAAAATTAGTTACATTATCTACCTCCATCGGCAACCGAATAGGTACATCTGTTTCATCTTCACAGTCGTATTCATCCTCATCAACAATATTATCAATCCCAACTATCGATCTTTTACTCTGCATTACAATAGACCATCTGGGATTAGATTGATCACAGTAGAATACTTGTTTTGCCTTTGATGCAACAAGGGTTCATCAGTAGGAGCCGCTGTCGTTAAATCAACTAGCTTCATACCATGATCCTCCTCACGATATCCCTGTTTGTTGTCCACCCATTTGCAACGAAATACGCAAGTTTCATAACTAGTGTAATTCAAGACCCAAATATCCTCAATAACACCATAATATTCGTTCTTCAGTGTATTACGACTTGTTCTTGTGAAAATGTCTTGTGAAGCGATAAGATGCACACCACTGTTCTGGTTTGTCGATTTACAATCTTGACGTGCAGTGTAAAAAGAAAATCCATTTACATCATATCCTTCATACGACAACACATCGAGATTTGGACCAAGTGCCAACAGCTGGATCATTTCATCCACGTTCCTTGAATCTTCATACAACACCTTCTGTCTGAACCACTTAACAAATGTTGCATTCTGCTTTTTTTTAATTTGGCATTACTCATCGTTGGGTGTTTTGTTTTGAGGTACGCTAGGTGTGCATCGAAATACGGTTCAACAACTTGTGAATGATTCAACACAACCAGATGTGCCTTGTTCAATGTATCAATATCAACTCTGCATAATTTTTTACCACAGGTACCAACCCCTTTAAGCCTGCCATCATGTCTTGCTTTCGGTAATCCAATAACATCAACACCGTCTAAGTAATGAGTGCAGAAGTCAACTACTTCCTCTGTTACTGTCCCTTCAATTATGCTTCCCTCTGGACGCCGACGGTTTTTCATTTTCTTTTTCAGTATACCCATATATCTCTCAAACGGATACATGTATCGAAGGTATAACGGACCACTATATTTGATCTCTCTAACAAGATGAACAAGTAGATGCACCATAATATCAAAAAACGAAGGAGGAAAATACATTTCCAACTGACACATGGTGATCACAAGGTCATTCTGTAGTTTATCCAGCATCTCCACATCAAGCACTTTACACGAAATTCCTTTGAAGAAAACACATAAATTTGTAATAGTTTTCCTGACATCAGCTGGAAGGATTCCACGGAGAGCAACCGGAAGTAAGTGCTGCATCAGCACATGATAGTCGTGAGATTTCATCCCTACCAATTTAAGATCAGACATTGATACCAAACTTGATATGTTCGATGAGTAACCGGATGGCACTTTAATATGACGAAGAGAACTACAAAAACTTATTTTCTCTTCTTTGGATAATGTATGACAAGCGGGAGGCAAGAATGTTCTTTTTCCCTCTTTGTTGTGGCGCGAGTTCTTCTCGTATACCCAATTCAACCAGATCTTTTCTACCCTTCAAATGGTCTTTCGACTTTCCTTTCACGTTTAGTAGTGTCGCAGTTACACTTTCACCAATGTTTTTCTCCACGTGCATAGCATCAATGCAATGTCTCACCTCTAAATGTTGCCAATATTCAAGTTCCCAAAATATCCATTTCTGATTGTTCGACAACGACATTATCAGCACATTCAAACACTTGTACTGAATGTTGACCATGCAATATTGTTATGGCTTCATAATCATCTGTAAACCCTCTGCGAATCAGATGATCCTTAATCTTGTCCACAGCTCGGTATTTGAAGTCGTTCTTGCAATCGACACAAGGACATCGAATATATCCCTTATCCCTTGGTTTAAGATTGTCAACAAGGACTTTGCAAAATTTATTGACCCCTTCTAGGTACTTGATGTCCAATCTGTCACTGTACATCACTGAGCGCTCCATCTCCTTTTTCAACACACACCAAATGTCGTGAACTCGTTCCATTGATCTCCTCTTTTTTTATTTACAGATTTAACAACCTAAACCTATCCAATCACCTTCGATCTCACCTAGGAACAAGTTAATAATATACAGTAGTTCAGTGATAATTTCGGCAGCATTACCCTACAGTTCTCCTAGTGTAGATATATATATGAATTGTTTCAATTCACATATATATATGTACACTAGAAGAACACTACGGTAATGCTGCTGAAATTATCACTGAACTACTGTATATTATTAACTCATTCACAACCTAGATGGTGAGATCAAAGGTCATTGAACAGTCCCAGCAGGACTATCTAAGACATACCTCTATCAGGTAAATCTCAGACAGGTAATTCTATGTTTGAATTGATTTTCCATTGTTTAATAGAAAAACAAAAATAAATTGAAACATTTTAATACCAACCTGATGAGTACTGGATGGTCAGCGCGAACAGCACAAGATAGAGAAGAGACAAGTAGATAGATGTTCTTGCACGTAGTATATGACACCTATTCAATGAAATAAAAATAAGGTTTTAATTTTATAAAAACTTGAATAATTGAACATATTAAACTGCAAGAGATGAAAAAATTGAAACTGTAAGTAATTATGAAGAAAGTTAAATTCGATGGAATTAGAATCAGCTTAAATTCTGGAAAAATTTGGCATGACCTTTGCGTATTTTTAGACACTCCACATTTTTTTAAGGTAGAAACAAACACAGTAGCAGCAATAACATTTATTCTCCGCAAACCATACGAATTATTATCAGACAGACAAGTATATAATATAATATGATCAATGAACAAAAACAAAACCACCTCATTTCAACTTAATCTCACATTTCTCCACACTATGCAAATATATATTCTAATGATTGCAGAATACAAGTAGAATTTAGTATAACGTTTATTCATGAAAATATAAGTATTTGTTTGTAAAATCATAATCAGAAACGCAAGTGCTTTACTGTGGGTTCTGATCAGGCAAACTGGTGGCAGAGGTTGACAGCAGCAGATGGTGCGACAAGTAGACAATCCGACCGTGTGTAGTGACACCTATTCAATGAAATTAGAATATAAGGTTTTAATTTGAAAAAATATGAATAATTGAACAAATAAACAAACGAATATATTTTCAATAAACCATGTTATTGAAACATTTTTAAAAAACTAACCTAATGAGTAGGGATGATCAACTCATAAATGTGATGGAAGAGGAATTTTTCAACCGTAGTAACACACACCTATCCAATAAAATAAGAATAAGGTTTAATTCTGGAAAAAATTTGGCATGACCTTTGCGTATTGCTAGAGACTCCACACTTTTTTTAAGCAGAAACAAACAATAGCCATCAGATCAAGGTTCAAGTGATTCCCAAATGTTGAATAGTACACTCCATTTATCCAGTAATCCAAAATTTACATAGAACTCTATCGTCATACTTTCACTCAAACAAACTGGAATGTCCAGAAACCTTATTTGAAATTCGAAACCTTAAACTTTAATTTGAACCATAATTTGGTTTTAGTGTTGCTAATTAGCATAACCGCATCAAGATAAAAAAATATAATCCAACTACATACATTGTTTGAATTTGTGAACTTCCATAATTTAAGGAATTAGTAAATTGCATCCCTATCTGGTGAACAACAATACATGCCTCTTTTCATTCTCTAATTTGCAGCCCTAACTGTCGAACAAGATTTTCATTCCAAAATTTTGCAACCCTTAAATGACGAACAAGAGCATATACATACATGCTCGCGCCTGTATTCATTCTCGAATCGCAACCATAGTTGCGTCTTTCTTCATTATGCAAATTAACAACCCAACTGGCAAACATACCTTCGGTGGTGAGCAGGGACGACGCAATCGGAGCTAGGCGTGAGCAGGGCGACGGCGTTGGCGCGGCTGGGAAGGGCGGAGGCGGTGGAGCGAGCTGAGGGGGAGCAGGGCGACGGCGGAAGGCAACAAGAGGGGGAGCTTCGGGAGGCGGAAGGCAACAAGAGGGGGAGCTTCGGGAGGCGACAAGACGAGGGCGGAGGCGGTGGAGCGAGCTGGCGTGAGCAGGGCGACGGCGAAAGGCAAAACGGCGAGGGGGTGGGAGTCGTCGACGGGAGAGGAGGGGAGTCGGAATCGCACAGGAGACGGGGATAGCGGGAGGAAGAAGAAGAAATGAGGCCTTCGGGTTTTAATTCAATAACTTTAAACGACGGTTAATACACAAACCGTCGTTTAAATTCTATGTCACGAGAGGAATAAACGACGGTTCTTAGATAAACCGTGGTTTTTAAGCGTTGGTGCAATACTTTAAACGACGGTTCAATAGTAACCGTCGTTTATGTTGATTATATACGACGGTTGTAACGGGAACCGTCATTTATCTTCTAAGGCGTCGAACTATAAACGACGGTTTATTTTGAAACCGTCGTTTATATAGTGAGCCAAGTAACATAAATGATGGTTCTCTAAATAATCGTGGTTTATACACTTTAAACGACGGTTTCATCTTTAACCGTGGTTTAAAGTCCGCCATTTAAAATCTTTTTTCTACTAGTGTGTTATGTCTATTTAGATCATATATTAAATTTTCAAAAGAGATATTGTATACAATATGAACATAATGTAGAGGAGATGCATATAGTAACTTCTTTAATTGAACTAGTGTATAGTCCTAAATTAATTAACTTGGATCGATGATGAAAATACATGGGGCGCGGCCCAAAGAGACGATGATGCGCACATGTTGGATAGAAACACTAGACTTACTAGAGCGTGCGAGTTGGCCAGTTTGGTGTGCATTGCAGCAACTAGCCTGATTTAATCAATCTTCAATTTCCTTATTTCTTAGAGAAGATCCAACGGTAGGGCGTATAGAATAATTGCGCGCGGTTAGCCGCCGGCTGGGGTTGCTCTATATTTAAGAGTGCCTCGAGACGACGTCGTATTGACAAAGACGTCAAATCTGCAGCAAAGTCGGACATGTGAACTTATACAACATTGATCAGAGATTTATCTTGGGATACTTTTCATGTCAGACTCCTCTTACAGTTTATCTTGTTGCTAATGACGATATATAATACTCTATATATTAGTCCACTAGTTTGATTGCATTATTATTTCAGGATGATAGTCATTAGTATGATACCAGATCTACGCGCACAGAGAGTGAAGTTGTGATCGATATCTGCCTCTTTAATTAATCGCACTTATTACTATTAACTTATCATTTATTTGCTCATCACTCCTAATTAAAATGATCACACTACATTCAAGTATCAAAGTCAAACCTGCATGCCTCACGAACTCCAATGGTTTAAATTTGCTTCCTTCCTGCCTCCGCGTCCGGTTTCCAAGAGACCAGCCCAGAGCGGTGCCAGTAAATATTCATTTGACCTCTTACAAACATCAATCTTATTGCTTCAAGTGCAGATCATAATGCATGTTCCACTTTTGCCTCCCCAAGACAACGTACGTATGACTAGCAGTGGTTGCCGTGACCCGTGAGTGGCGATGAATAATGATTTGATTGATGAACTAATTAATCAGGTAACGCATTATAATCACCATCATTATGACATTGCTTAACTTTAAAAATTCTCAGCTATCAGCTGATATACCTGAAATCCTATCGTGTCAGAGCTATAATTGCTTAATTTTGTATCATATGCTTTATGAAAACAGCTAACCCTTTAATAATTTTGCAACCATCGTTAGTCAATTCATTCTCTGAAGATAGGCATAGTATTACAGTAAGTTAATGGTATCAAGTTAATTTGACGTATGTTAGGTACCTGATCAGACCTGGTAATATTTAATGATAACACTAGTCAACACTGTTGATTGAATTTGTTGGTAATTAGTAATCCGACCAGCAACAATGGGAATCGAACCAATTACGAAAATGAAACCTTACCAATTTGAAAGAAAGAGAGAAAAAAAAAAGACAGTTGAGAGTAAATTTTAATTTCATAAGATATTAATCTTTACGCTGATCTAAATTTGTCCCTTTTTAGCTGAATGTTATGAACAACTTTTTGAGTAATTTTTGAACATTTTTTTTTCTTTTGTATTAGCCTCTGACAAGCTTCCCTATATGAACAAATCCAATTAAGAGAACACAAAACAAGAGATATAATAGTTATTATCCAAGGATGTAAGATATACGATAGTCAATATTATTCAAGATCATTTCGCGGACTAAGGATATTTTATGAATTTTGAATTTTTTAGGGGTATTTGTTAACGTATTTTTAGAAAGGGATGTTGTGAAAGTTTTTTGGGGTATATCGTAAATTTTAAAAGAAAAGGTAAGGGCAAAAAAATATCATTTTCCAGGTGGGGTTAACGGCGGAGTTGACGGATGTTATAAAAAGGGGGTATTTTGTGAATTTTAAAAGATTTTAAGAGTATCTTGTGACAAAGTTTCAAATAAGAGTTATATTATGAATTGACTATAAGGATATATTGTGAGTTTTCCTAAATTTAATTATCCTGCCACCAACCTCAAGCATGAATTTGAAAACTTATCATCACTTTTGATTGATTAATGTGAGCAAGCTCAGAAGATCTCTTTTTAACCCAACATTTATCAGAAAGATAGATTCCCCTCGTATAGAGGTTCAAAGGGAAAAAGCAGCGCCATATAATGTACTACAAGCTCTCTGCTCATTTTATTTTTGTGTAGCTTTCTTTTTGTTTATTATCTCTTATTATTTTCCATATGCACGCACGGATTTATAAACATTGGAATCATTAAAGAAAATATTAACAAAATCTGCTCAGTGCTCACAACTCGGCGAGGCTCCCCGATCAGTAGGGGTGTTCATGGAAAACCGGAATCGCCAAACCGGATCGGAACCGGTGAAACCGAAACCGAAAACCTGGTTAACCGAAGTTACCGGTTGGGTTAACCGAACCGTTTAGTTTCCCGGTTCCAGTTCCGGTTACGGTTATTGATTTTGACGAATCCGGTTAACCGAAAAAATCGTTTAAGCATTTAATTTATTAATTATTTTATTTTTTGAGTATAAGTATAAAACTATATGGTTAATTATTAGATTTACCAAAAATAAATATACAATTATATAGTTAATGGTTAGAATTATACCAAAACCAAAAAAATCTTATCAAAATCGGCGGTTAACCGGTTTAATATCGCAACAAAACTAGAAAAACCGCACATTGTTTACTAATTATACAAAAAAACACATAAATTTATAACCGTTAAACCGCACCGAAACCGAAGTTAACTGATCCGGTTAACCACTTCTAAATAACCTGATTACGGTTATTAAATTTGACTAACCGATAATCCAGAACCGGTTTCCAGTTAACCGAAAAACCGGTTAACCGGTTATGAACACCCCTACCGATTAGCAGCTGCTTGTTGTCTGTTTATTATCACTGCTAATAATCTCTCATCATTTCCCGACTTTTACTTTATTCGTAGCTAGTTATAATATTGTTAGGGCATCCACAATAACAAGAGTGGATTCCACTCTCAAAATAATAATATTTTATTCTTCTCCTCACAATATCTCTATTCTTTTGCTAAGACACCCACGTTTTGGGGTTCTTAGTTAAGAAACTCTCACACAACTTCTATCCTCCATGTCATATTTTATCTTTTTGTTTTATTAATTTAGAGTGGATTTCACACCATTGTGGATGCCCTTAGTCTCCTTTTCTTCACGCTCAGCTTATCATTATTGATTGCCATTATCACGGCATGTCTCAGATATTTCTTGTTTTCTTAGAATTTGATACTAAGGAATCCTTCAATATTTTAGTATATTTTCTTTTAACCGTTCGTTTAAAATATATTTATACGTAGGATTTATGCTACATTTATATTACTTATCTTTTCACATCTTACTTTAAATAATTTTTAAAGTTAATTAGTTGGTTTTAAGATTACCAATATGATATTCTAATGCTAACACAATATATTTGCTCATCTTTTCACACCTTACCATAAATATTTTTCAAAGTAAATTAATTTTTTTAAGATTACGAATACGATATTCCAATACTAATATTTTATTTTATAGAAAATATGATATCAAATCTCAATATTTAATTTTATGTACATACCGTAATATTTATGTCACATTTTTACTATTAATTAGTTTATTGTTTTGTATGTTGTATGCAGTAAAAACAGTTAACTAATTAATTATCATATATTTTTTTATAATTTATTACTTATATTTTTTTATAAACTATTAACTAATTAACTTTAGCTAAAAATATAAGAGGGCCCCTAAAAATGGAAACATATTAATAACCAATACATGTTGAATTATGGTTAAAAAAGTAGTTTATGATGTATACAATAATAAATTTAATGAATTAATTATCATATTTTTATTTTATAATTTCTTACTTTTAGTTTTTATATAAACTATTAACTAATTAACTTTGTTGTACTGAGTTTATCAAGCTTTGACTGTGGACAAACCTTTGATAACAACAAATTACTTATCTTCTAACACTTGTTATAAGTTACTTTTTTTAATGAAATAGAATTTTAAGCGGTAATTTAATATTAATAGTTGTAGTACAGAAAACGGTAAACGCACAACATATAACTAACATGCTACATTTATGTTGTAAATATGCCACAGTGCCAAATAGTAGTTTTCAAAACAACTATATATGTCAGCACGAAATTGTCAGCAAATATGCTGCATGTATGCCAGCGCAAAAAACACTACCCAAATATGCTACAATATGCTGTAAACAACCATACCAAACTAGCTTTGTTCGCCTTTGACATATTTAGCATATTTGTTGCATAAATTAGTGGGTTTGGATCTCACGTGAGTTCTACATTCTACTCCAATAATATACTACCACATATAAAATAACTGTAAAATAACCAGACTAAAATAACTACAAAACAGTCATGCCGAACCGAAGTTTAAGGAAAAAAAGTGGCCTTATATATCGTTCTATTTGTAAGGAAGAGCCATCACGAGAGCAAACCGTCATGCC